>JAYMTF010000176.1:0-47445 GCA_036897485.1 Pelargonium nanum
ATATAAAATTGGTGTAGAATGGAAGTTACTTTCTTTCAAAAAAAAAAATATATATATATATATTTATCAAAGGAGAGTCAAAACAATCCAACGGCTAGAAAACCACGGTGACCCCACTTTTGGAAGATTGTGGGACCCAAAACCTGACACGTCCACCACCTGTCGCTCACAGGCATCTCACTCTGACCGAGACACGGGACCTGGACACGTCCGGGGCTATTTCCGTCATTCCACAACCCAAAAGGGACATTTCTGTAATTTTGCGTTTAAAGGGCAGGTTACCGAGGCAGGACTCGTCTGACTCTCGGGGATTTCCCATCACGCCAACCGACAGCTGGCGATGCCCTCGGTCGGGATCGGACCATCAGGATTGCGCCACGTGTCCGATTTGGACTGATTTTAAACAACTAGCTCCTTTTTTGACTGGCCGGTTCGTTCTTCGAGGTGTAATAAACAGCGTGCGCCGCTTTACACGTGGGGTCCACGTGTGGGGCCTCCTGCGGGACCCAGATCGCGTGACGTGGACAAGCATCATCAAGCGTTACATGATGCTTGGGACTGAATAAATGTCAATCACACGTGGCGTGTGTACATGGCAATACGGGCCGCGAGTTTTAATCTGTCGAGCTATAAATTAACAGGTTCACGAACTTTTAAGTGTCGAGAGACTTTTGAACTAGTGTTTACAAAATCGATAATAACACATGTCTTTAGAACTTAATTTGTTTATGTATGTGGCTCATTATAAAAACACGTGTTTGGTATAATATTGTGATTCTGTTAATAGACTTAACTCGTTTGATAATCGTGTTGAACATAACAAACATAAATATACAATTAATTATTTGTGTAGTGACTCGCACAACAAGCTTAAAACGCACACTTAGATGTTGTACTCGTAAACTAGCCCCAAAAGTCTAGTTATTTTATTGTTTGTATGTTAGTTCACATAGTTAGGTTACGTTTTTGGTTGTATCGTGCCAACATGTTAGCCATGTCGTGAACAGTGTGTTATGTCGCGTCATGTTACCATGATCTACTTAATATAACGTGTTGTGTCCAATGCTTCATCTTAGTTACTGAACATGATTTGTTCGTATTGTCCCAAACGACATGCTATTAACTTTCAGCATGACTCAAACACGACGTACACTCTGAGTCTCGAGCTTGGGTTTAATGCATGGAAAAGTATATGAACTAAAGAGGAATTTTCATGGGTGGGCTTTAGGGGCTTTTTTGTTATGCATGTTGGGCTTATATAATGGGCTCTTTTATACCATGAGGCATGTTGGGCTTATATGTTGGGCTTATATAATGGGCTCTTATATAATTGCTATAAGTGTCGAGTTATCCAACACGAACACGAAACAATTATACACATGTTAAACTCTAAAACGCTTAGATCGTGTTGTGTTCTAAATTGTCAACTCAATCTTTGGTGGACATTTTATCATCCAACCCCTAGAGCCTAAAATTTGCAACTTCGGTCAAGTAAATTGAACTCAACTTCAAGTTAAGCGTTTCTAAAAAATCTATAGAGCGGGTCAGACAAACTTATATGAACCCATACATTTTGCATAAAAAGTACCCACCCCGACCATAACTTCAACGCATGTCGGATTGGATATGGGTCGGTTATTTTCGGACCAAACCCGAAAACCCGACCTGAAACATGAACGGCCACCGACTAGCCCCATTACAACAACCAACATTTGCCACTTCAAAGCTCCCACCAAACAAGTTGCTTTACACTTTTGGGCTGTGGCAGAAGCGCATATTAGCAAAGGGTCAACGCAACAACTTTATCGTACGCTACTTGCGCTGTTTAGCGCCATCTAATGATAAGCCTTAATAATCATAATGTGCCGGTAACTTGCGCCAGATGCTATTACTTTTTGTTCCATTTTTTAATGAATATTATAAATTTATTTATTTGCGTCACAACACAATTATTAAACGTGTTGAGCGAACGTAATATTTCTTATCGCGGTTACCCGATCGAAAAATAAAGAAATACATAATATTCATGTGACAAAATATATAATAGCTAGGACCACATCAACAATCCCCAAATCTGGTTAGAGTAGAACAAGACAAGTCAATTGGTTCTTTGCTTATATTTACCTACTAGTTCTAAATAGACATGACAATTAGGGACCACAGACCGAACCAATAAAACTCTAGCATTCGTATTTCGTAACTTTCAATCAGTCATATCTTTTTTCTACTAAGCGACGAGCTATGTTAAAACTGATAAAAATTTGTCCGATCAATTTTTTTATCCAACCCGTCTAGATATTGGGACGGGCCTATAGCAAGTCATGCTAAAACTCTTGCATTTTACAACTTTTTTTTTTGCCTTGGCCACCAAATTACGAGACGTATTAAAACTGAAGAAAAGTTATTCGACATAGGATGACGTTTTTTGGCCCATACCTTTTAGGACCACAACCCGCATAGCTAGGTATACATCTTAATGCATAAAGAATCTCAAGAACAAACGACCAATTAGGGTTGGAAATGGAAGTACCATTGAAAAATTCAAGAAATGCACAAGCAATTTTATTCTAGGACAAACCAACTTGCCTAAATACTACTTGTTCCACGTATCGTTTGAACGTTAACTTTCCCGAGAAAGTTCACATCCCCATAATCACCTGGAGGACTATAACTCAACAAAGTAAAGCACCAAGAAATGAAGTTCATAAAACCAAACTCAACCGAATAAATACAAAGACTCTCGGGCTGTACCATCAAAAATTTGCTAGCAAATCTAGTTCGGTTTATATAATTCGAGTCATGTGTTTTCCGAAAAAGTAGTTTGAATGTGAATGTGAGGTCGAAGGCTGATAATGCCGGACAACCCACAATAATCAAATTCCACGTCTAACAGACACCTATAAACAACTGTATCATTCAAGAAAGAAGAAGAAGAAGAAATGAGAAAGCTTTTACATACTTTTCACCTGCATTTTATTTGCCACAAAAAAATTCCTACCGATCACCCCAGCCAGCTATCGATAATCAACTTGTTCTCCGAAACCAACCCATTAGACTCCGCCAAACCACAGGTGAAAAGTAGGGAGAGGAGCTATGCATCAGAAAAATCTCCTTGTAATGTACCAAGTAACAAAGGTCGGGAGGTGAAAATGAACAGAGGAGTGACTTCAATCGGATTGAGGAGGAGATGTAGCTTGCTCGGGTAGATCTTCTGAACTCTTTTTATCTGAACTTTGATCCTTGATGACAGAATCGGGTTTCCGGATCCAATCAGAAGCTTTTGACGATTTAGACGGAGAAGATTCTGCAGAGTGGGCAAATGATGAATTTTTCTGATAATTCATTAGAGAAGTATCGATCATGGGTAGAGCAGGCATGCCCAAACTGTAGTTATACGGGTATCCGGCAAAAGGATGATCAAATTTGCATGTCGGACCGTACTTGCAGACTCCGTACATGCTGTAGTTCGTACATACAGGTTGACCCTGCATAGAGAAGAGAATGAACCAATCACCAACTTATCACCGGTTCCCTAGAAAATCTAAAAAGAAAAGGAGATTCAGAAACAATGACGGAAGTATGGAGGCATCTCAATTGGTTCGAGCATCACGTTTCTTTAGTTGACATCGTGAATTCAAATCCAATTGGATGAGGTCATGTATCTCAATTACCTGATGGGACCATTCAACTAAACAAAAAAGTGTAACCACTCAACTCCAAGCCGTCTCATAACCAAGTTTGCATGACACGACACATCAAAGTAGGGTTTGAATTAAGGTAGCGTTTGGATTTTTTTATTTTTTCTTGAAATGGGAGTGAGAATATTCCAATTCCCGAGACATTCTCATGACACAAAAAATCATAATCCAAAATGAAAATCTCATTCTCATTCCCGACCAGAAATTCTAATACGAACGCAACCTAAAATTCTCATTCCCATGACCAAATAGTTGTAACTATCCAACGTGATATAAATGGGAATCTCATGGATGATTTTTTTAGTACTAGACTTTCTCCCATGCCCTCTTATCTGCTGTTGTTGTTGTAACAAATTCAAGTAGTTATGACTTCTGAGCAACTTATATTAAGAATCTTAATCAAATATGAAAGTGGACTCTTATTTTGAGACGGAGGGAGTAGTAAATAGTAACAATAAACTTACAGGTCTCAATGGAAGCCCCAATGGGCCTAAAGTGTTTGTTGATAACTGCGCAATCCTTTCCTTTGGATGATGGTACTTGCAGTCAGATCCATATTTGCAGGTTCCGTTGTTCATGAAATAACGACATTCCGGTTGATCAGGTCTTTCAGGGAGATTTGAACCAGATGATAGTAACAATTGCATCTGCCCAGTAGAATTGAAATCGCCTTGATTCCTAGAGTTGTAAACAACATTGGGCCCAAGAATACCCGTAGAAGAAAGAGGGCTCATATTTCCCTGAACAAGAAATTAAAGCAT
Source organism: Pelargonium nanum (assembly GCA_036897485.1). NCBI lineage: Eukaryota > Viridiplantae > Streptophyta > Magnoliopsida > Geraniales > Geraniaceae > Pelargonium > Pelargonium nanum. The sequence continues at coordinate 4,460 of JAYMTF010000176.1, forward strand.
GAATGTAAGTTAAATTCAAAATACGCCATTCAGCAATTTCCCGAACTAAATCAAATAAAAAAGCACTATGCAAAAATTAGCAAATTGATGTAAAATTGTATAGATAAGTAGATAACACAATAGTTGCATGCTCCTTCATGGCACCCAATTTTCTAGCACAACTCAACTGAATGCTACATGATCATTTATTCTATCATCATAATGCTCATAATAGGTCCCCATTGACATCTTTTCCGGCTCTTGTCTTCTTAATGACTCCTAAAACCAACGAGCTTGTCAACACAAGGCATCTTATTAGATATGGATTTACTATCTTGAACAGGTTTCTCCTATCTTTTTGTGATACATTCACTCATTATCCCATGAAGACAATGGCATGTTGGTTAACAAACCATTTCAGCCCTACTGACAGTAGATGCTTTATAACGTAGCATAAAAAAAGGCAATAATGAACTATCATTTTACACTGTTTTCTACAGATCATAAATGAGTCTTGTTTCTTTAAAAATGTTGTCCAAAAATGAGTGTCATCTTTCCTTTTTAGGAAGCAAATTAATACATGAATTATCAATAATATCCATATAATAAGTTAGTTAAAAAAACTCATGAGCTTATTACAACAAATGAACATGGGGATATATCAGGAAATGGCCAACACTAACTCATTTCCCCCCCAAAAAAACTGAATACAAGACGCTCGTTTTGGGACGGAGGAAGCTCAAGATTGGCAATCCAATCATAAGTATTACCTCCTCGGTCCCATTTTGTTGGTAACCTCTAAAGTTTGTGATTTACCAATATATTGCCCACATAAATCAATTAATGAATGGTAATTTTCAAAACTGTTGAATGGTTTTAGAGAGTGAAAACTTAACTACATCAAAATTCATGCAATATTGTTTCTATAACAAGTGGAAAGTGTCCACGCTATTAAACTTCACTGCATATATATAACAAATACCACTAATACCAATTCATTTAGTTGAATGTTATTGCCTACGGAGCACGGTCATCAAGTAGTAGATCATTTGAGATTTAACGAGAACAGGCACTCTTACATAAATGAAGAGAGAGGGCCAACTATTACCGACATAATGAAAATCTTACAACAAAGCATGTGCATTTTCAATATTCAGCAATTAGTCCGCATTAAGAAATCTTCAAACATAACTTTTTTGCAACAAATTGTGTTCAAGTTACGGATCCTTCATTTTATTGCCACTAAGAATGAAATACTAGCACCTTAACATCATAAATATCGGGAAGGTATTAAAGAAAAAAAAAAAAAAAAAGAAGAGCAGTGTTAAGAAAGAAATAAAATAATGCACTCGAAAAGGGTGAGAACAAGTATTCATTTAGAAAATCATAAATGAGGAACATCAAAGCTTAGGATTGAGAACACCAAACAATCGCTAGCATCAAATTAATCAAAAGATCCTTTTAGTAAATCACATCAGAACCTTGCCCGAAATTCAATCACCATTTTCTTCACCTTTTCAGTTACCACAAATATTCATATTTTAAGCTTAGATAAATAATTTACTCACCACATAAGTGTTCCAGCCCTGCGCAGGCATGATGCTCTGGGTAGGAGACAAAACAACAGGCATATAGCTCGGTGGGAGTGGTACACGTGGACTAGGAACATACGGAGCTCGTGGTCCTGACCATGTTGGAATTCCACCAACATATGGTAGACCCGATGATGGAACAATTGATGAACCAGGTCCATAAGCAACAGAGGGGCTTCCAATTGGTGCAGGCTGAGGATGGTGAAACTTGCAGGCAACACCAAATTTACATGACCCCGTTCGCATGTAATACGGACACGACTTCTCATCCTAGTAAAGTGTAACAAGAGTGTGTAAAAAATATCAATAAATAAATGCAAATGCAAGAGAATAAAATGAGTGAATTAAACACCTGCCGCATAGGTAGACCTAAGAGATTGAAGGAGACAGGTCCAGCACCATGCCTATCCTTTGGATGGTGATATTTACATGTAGATCCATATTTGCAAGTACCTGTCTTTAAGAAAAACTGCAAAATATGTTCGGAAGTAGAAGTTTGTCATTACGAATAATCCCTACTGTTGTCACCAAATAATAGTCTCTCAAAATCTCATATTAAGAGTGGAGCGTTCAAGGTTAATACTAATATTTGTACTCCAAACAATTTGAAACAATTGCATGCAACAGTAGAGTATATAATCTTTTCCAAGAAAATCACTTCGAAAAACTTCATTTTTGCATAACCTAGAAGGCCAGAACGAGGTATAAATGAAGAAATAAGCACACACCACGGACTTGTCAATCGACAATATCATGCTCATATCCATAGTTGATAGTACATATCTAAATAACAAGGAAAGCGAGAGAAGTTCATAGGAAATAAAAGCTAAACTTGAAGTAAACTCACAAACAATAAATTATAGATCATAGACAATATTTCGTGTGAGAATTAAAAATAACGAATGTTTGATATTCAACTATATACCATCACATACAAATGATGCATAGCATATGACACAATTTCCAAAAATTGAAATATCGATAACACATTACCATTTCAAATAAATAAATATAAGGTACACTACGTACTGATCTTAACAAAACAAACTAGCGAAGATATAAACGGAATTCCCTACTCCGTGGCACGATGGTTTGAATTTTGTAAGCTTTAGCAAAGAAATAGATAGAGGTCATATTTTCAGTTTAGATATGAACCAACTGTGTAATGTGTATGACTGATACGTTTTTACCATTCACATTATCCTCCAACAAAGTTATGTAAAAAGTAATGTTTTAAACCGTGAGTGGTTGTGATGCTCCCAACTAGATCAATACAGTTGGTTACATGTAAGAGTTGGCTTGTTTTTGCTGTTCTCAAGAGTCGATTATCGAATAAGCCTAACCAAGTTTAACACAAACAGCAATCTAAAAAAGGCCAACCATCGTTACACTTGCACAATCTAAAAACAGAAACAACTAAATTATGCAGAAGAAAGTACCCCACAATCCGGTTGACCAGCCCTCTCGGGCAGTTCTCCACCATACTGAGTACCCTGTAGCAATGAACAATAACGTTTTGGTCACTCCGGTATCACTACTTTAGCAACACTGATCAGGTTAAGATTAACAAAACAACAACCAGTTCAGTAAAAAAAAAAACAAAAAATTACCTGGATAGCATGAGCCGGATGATTGAACCGACAATTGTTACCATAACCACACAACCCAGTCCTCAGATAATATATGCAATCAGGCTCACCGGGACGATCCGGGTATGGTGCTGATTGAGGCACAGCACCACCATCCTGGTTATCATGAATTTTCAACCGCCGTAGAGCTTCTAAAAACCGAAACACACAATTCAAATTAAGCAAATAGAGAACCATCCAGAGCCCAAAACAAGCATTGCATCAACAATCACACATCAAAACAAAACAAACCCACCAACCACAAAAGAGGGCAACAAGAAAAAACACTAAATTCACACTAACAGCACACAAATTACACTACCAGACTCTCTGAATATGCATTGCATCATCAATCAAAGATGATTAGAAACAGAAACATAAACAGCACGTGCCAACAAAACACCAGAAAAATAAAACAACCCAAACCCCTCATTGAAAAAACTATCCAAAAACCATGATCACAACAAAAGGCAAAACCGACCCAACACCAGAAAATGAATCAAAATCGGAAATTTAATGATCAGATCTCCACAGAAACAAGAAATAATTGTACCTTCAATGTTGCTATCATCAGCGGATTGATTCGACACAGCATTGCTCTGAACCTGCCGATTGTCTGACATCGATAGCACAAAAATTGCGTGCTTTTGATCGATGGTTCGCCAACAACAAATAAGAACCCAAATCTCTGAAAAATAAAAAATAAAAAACTGAAATTTTGGGTATGAAAAACGAGAAAGAAAGGAAAAAAAGTGTGGAATCAAAAGAGTGAGCTTTGAAAGTGTGAAATCAGAACCTTATTCCAATTCTAATTCGATAAATTCCTATTTTTTTTAATTGTTGCCTTTTTTTTCTTTCCAATTTCTGTTTGGATTCTGAGAATGCAACTGGGAAAATTTTGGGATCTATTTAATGTATCAAACTCAGAAAAATATGTATTAAAAGGTAAGAAAATCAGATTTCTTTGGGCTTTGGCTCGTGTACAAATAATAATAAATAAACATTTAATAAATATATTTAGTTCCAGCGTGAAAAGACGACAATGTCCTCCAAAAGTACAACTGACTGGCTCTGTCTGTTAAGCGTGATTATGCCTTAAATGGCTTCAATTAAGTTTGTTAAAAAATGGCGTGTCATTCAATCGCTCTCACAATCCAAAATTATTTAAATTTTATTTTTCAATGTTATAAAAACAAAATTTTAAAAAAAATTGTGTAGTGATAGCGTTGAGCATCTATCACGTCCAATAATCGCGTCATATTTGTATTTTATTTAAAAATATGCAATCACAATTAGTTATTCGTGGTGATTATGTGTATAACTGACAATTTGTGTTGTTTGGAGTCACATTTTTTGTAATGTGTCGTGTTTGTGTCATGTCAACGCAACTCGTTTAGCTGCCGTGTTAAAGATGACATGTTCGTGTTTATAAGAGTGTCGTGTTCATGTTTACCTGTTCACTAGAATAACTAAACGTGTTTAGTTCGTGGTGAGTCGTGCAACGCACTGTCAACCTTCAACACAATGCGTTCACATCACTACAAGAAAAATAGTGATCAGCTACGGAATTTTCCGTAACTAATTGACCAAAATCCGTAGCTGATTGAATCAACTACGAGGACCAGTTCGTAGCTGTTAGGCTCGTAGCAAATTTTTTTCCACGGGGTCCGTAGTTGATTGGCTATGGACCGGCTACGGACCAACCTCGTAGCTAATCAGCTACTGACAACACCCCGTAGCTAATTCCGTAGTTGATCACTGTTTTTCTTGTAGTGCATGTCTCGTGAGTATGATCTGTTTAGTTAAATGTATCGTACATGTGTTGTTTTTATGCTAGTTTACGTGTCTTACGATCAGTTTTCAGTATCGTCAGTTCTGTATAAGTTGACTAAATGAATTTGTGATTTGAATTACTAGGTACCACCATTATTTTATGATAGACATTCTTCTAGAGAAAAGATAATATTAAAAAACTATGAAGTAGACTAGACATAAATATGGGCAGAGTTAAAGTTAATGGTGATGATGGCTAAATTTACCATATTTGTTATTAAAATAAATATTTACCATAAGTTTTAAAAACTTTTTTTCTTTTTTATCTAACTCTGGAAAATATAAAAGCATGATTGCCAAACATAGAAAATGGTTGCAGGTGAGTGAGATTTATTTGGGCCATTGGATTTGAATCCTCTCCGGTGGGTCCCACTTAACTTCTTTTCCACGCTTTCTCAAATGACAGTACAGGCCCGCCGAGAATCACTTGACCCGTCCACGTCACGGGGGCGTTTCCGTCTTTTCGCAAATAACCTTAGGAAGAGAATAGAAATAGAATCGCAGCGCTTTATCGTTTCTAGTTTATATTTTTGGTAATTTATTTTTTTTTTATATTCGGAGAAACGTGAAAAATCGACGCCGTCCAAGGGCGGTGGTGAGATGTGAGCCGTTGGATCAGAAACTGGCGATGGGGTGTGGTGGGGCCCACGGATCCCGGTAAAGCGAGAAATAAAATAAACACGAGCTTGCTTGTTTCGGATTCGTTCGGGCCCCACCGATTTCGCGGCCCACGCGAGGGGTCCAGCGCGTGACGCCCAGGCTCCGATTAAATCGCCGCTTGAGAGTTGAGAGACGAGACGAGGCGGGAGAGGAAGGGGACACGTGGCGTGACTAAACGACGACGTATGGGGGCCACAATTAATGACGCGACAGTGACTCTGTTGACCCCATTTTGGCCGTACAAATGGGACAGTTGCAGTTGTTACTATTTTTAAATGGAAACAGTAATTTTATTTAATTAATTAATTAATATATTATTTTCAGTGTCTTATAATCGTAATGTATTTGTATCAAAAGTATAAAATATGGACGTCATAATTATATGTTAACCTTAAAATAATATGTTATTTGTTGTACATAATTTTATATCGCTTTGGACTAAAAAGAACAAACTCAATCTCAAGTCTCAACCATATAGAGATGTATGGGATCGTTCGAGTTGCAGATGGATTTGGTACGAGTTTTACTTGCAATATGGGTGAGTTCACCAAACTAAACATTCAATTTGAACCCAATTCTAAAATTGGTCAAATCTATCTTATGTGATCTAAACCAGCAAATTGTTGATTCGGGTTTTCACAGGTTCCGATTCACATTCCCATGTATGATCAAATTGCAACTCGTATCATCTGTTATTTAAGTAAAGTTAACACAAGCACGTCACGTTTTGAAGAATGGTTTGCTCAATAAGAAGGTAATTCTTAGGTACATGCAATCTCATGTAAGATCTTAGTGAAAAGACGGTGGATTTGGTGGGTGTGGGGGTGAGTGGGACCCACATTGACCTATTATGTACAGAATCACATGAACAATTGGACATAGGATTGTTAGCTTTATAGTGTGGGGACAAAGACAAGGGCATGGCCAATAACATTTAAGTCCACGAATTTTGTTTGTCAAAAGATTGTTTGGTTGTGTAAATTAGAATAAAGTCCTAAAAATTGCTTGTCGGTCCAATGTTGCCATGAACCTTAGCAATGTATTATACATGGAAAATAAAAGAGGTCAAATAATAGTGTAGCCGATTTGGTTGTGACCTCTTGGCTCTTGAGTTTATGTAATTTGAAGAAAAATGATGGTATGGGATTTTGAGAGTTTAATTACAATATTTCTTATATAGAAATCATATCAATAGTTTTCACGTTGGCTGAAAAAATCGTCTAAAAGTTTTTTTATGTTTCAAGGCTCATTTACGAGCTTATTTCCTATTAGTTTTGAAGGTGTAGGCTTTTCAAATTTTAGTCGTGCTTCTTCTTGCAACTTATCATTTAATTATTCTTTTCCTCTCATTTTAATCTAATGTAACATTTTAATATAGTTTCTCCATCCTATTATGGTCTAAACCAACAACAAAAAATGCAACATTAATAGTGAAAGAAAATCATAGAATTTGTGCACAAATGGAATGAAGATAAAAAAAAAATGTAGGTTGTGGTCAAACCATTGGGTTTTTAGGGATTTATTGCCATAGATTACATACTATATTTTCATTGTTGAACATGTATCAATTTAATGATGCAGGTGTTATAGTGTTTTTATCATTTTATGCCACTCCTTCTAAACATTTAATAGAGATTCTAATGGATATGAATTTGTATATGTTGCTTTTTAATTCATTTTTAATCTTACCTACTTTACAAATTAATTTGATAGAGTTTTGCAAGCATGTGTTGCATAAATGATACTATACTGTTTTTAACATTAAGTTTTGACCAAAATATACAAATGCCACTTCATGATGAGAAAACCCAAAAAGAAAATATAGTTTAAAAAAAAAAAAACAAACCCTCCCAAAAAAAAAAAAAAAACAATCACTTGAGATGTGATGAATATTACTAGTAAGTATAGTTGTAAATTAAGACAGATTGAGCCAACTGATTTAAGTATTTCAGATTCTTTTAGGTATCCGGTTCGAATCTTCCGACCTGCTGACGGTATAAGGTGGGTTATTTGAGTTTTAAGGAAAAAATTACTCCCTGTTATGTAACTTAACTGATAAAACAAGAAAGTAGATGTAACAATTATGATAGAAAGATGCGAACTGCATAAATTACCCAATGTACAATCGATCTAATCAAATGATCAAATTTATTAGGTAAAATAATAAAATGGACCAAATCATATGAGACCAAAAATTCACACATTTTATATTAAATAGTGTATTGTAGTTTTTATCCTCTAGGGGTAAAAATGTTCTATTCATAAGGTTATGGGTATTTTCGTCTATCTTGGTTAATGTTGTCCAAAAGAAACTTCTTGGAGCCTAGAGTGGGCCCGAGAAAAGTAATAGTGAAGCGCGAGTAGGAGAGGAGAGGTGTAGCAATGCGCGACACGTGTGTCGACGACATCTTGGTGTATAACCTGACACGACTCTGTGTTTTCATTGGACGAGTTCATGAAAACTCGGTGGAACACACGCACCTGAGTTTTTTTCAGGGAGGACAATTGCTGATCGTACACGTGTACGCGACAAATCGAGCAAGACAGAGACGTCAACACTTTCTATGAGATTTCTTGACCCACATTGACCGTTTTGACCACCAAATTTGTGTATTTTCTCATTTTTTTATGAGCAAGCTATTGGTCATATGATGTGACTAAAACAACCATTCAACCATAAAGAGAATATATAATGAAAACGCAATCCCATTTCCTCATATTGGGCCTGGCCAGCCCATACAAATCACAGCCTTGTGAAGCTATCTTCTACCTAGAGGCGACGAGCTGACGATTCGTGCTAACGTGTTGTATTGAAAATTAGATATATTACACGTTAAACAATCATGTCCTAGTGTCAACATGACACCTTTAATAACCGTGTTGGCGTGTCCCATTTTGCCTAAAGACGATGGAAATTGTTATTGATGTTTCTCTTACCCTCTACTTTCACTTGTACTTAAAGCACAATATATTGAACCATAGGTGTAAACATGTGAGAAAAGATATGATGAAAACAAATAAGATATGTGACACATAGAAGAGAATTAGCGACTAACCAATATGATTTAACAATGTTAACATATTATTTTAACATTAATCATGTTATTGTGTGTATGTGTTCATGTCGGACGAGATGACAACAAATTAAATGTGTGCGACAAAAAAAGAGGATAACAAGTGACTAACCAATATGATTTAATAGTGTTAACTTACTACTTATCGTTAATAATGTTTTTTCTCATCGTGCGTGTTCAAATTCTCCCACACAAACACGACACGGTTATGAACATGTCAATCTCAAAACAAGCTTATACAGTGACGTGTTCGTGTCGGGCCACATATGTTGCAAATTGCAACCTCTACTCATCCCTCTCTCAGCAATAATTAGTACTCCCATACTGGATACTGCAATGACATGCAACAAATGCAAGTGCAATAATCACCACTAACCACAAAGTCAAATAAAAACTCAACAAAGCAGTTGGGAGTTGGTCTATGAAGTTAAAGCTCTATTGTTGAAAATATATGCAACAACACTCAATAAAAGCCATAGTGTACCACAAAACCAAGTTAATAAACACCATTCACCTACGCGATGGACTCTCCTTAACATTTCTCTAGCCGTAGACTTCATTCTAATAAAACCAACAAATCGACTCACAGTAGACCCTATCCTACCATCCAAACAACCCCCTTAGGATCACACAGTACCAAAATCGGAAACCATATATATGCATAAACACTTAACCAAGGTTTTGATGCTTACATGATTTCTAACACAAAGCTGGTCTAAGCCTTCATAAATATAATAATATGGTCGAAAACCTAACAGTCTAGGCCAAAAAAGTTTCACGGATGTCTAACTAGCCAGTTCTATCTCCTTGGTTTTCAATGCTTACTAAAGAGTTGACTTTTTGTGTAACCTGTGCCTAACTCAACAAAAATTGGGGTTACCTGTCTATATGTACAATCCCTGTACACTACAGTGTTGAAAAAACAGTCAACTTGCAAGTATTTACCGCGGAGCTCAACAAAAGAACATCGAACCTTGGACATTCTCATGTAACCTAGGGAGTTCAGGAACTGGAACTGCCCCAGCTGATGTGATGCCGTTCTGTACTGAAGAGGTCTCCGACAAATCCTCGAACTTTATAAATTGTGCCATCTGTGCTGCAGCGTGGTGGGCGTAGCAGATAGGAGCGACTGCAGTTAGGAGACATTAGTGAGATGAAGCAGCAATAGCAAACAGCAAAATGTTACTTTTTTCATGCTTAAGTCAATAAGGTGGAGAATAGGTTACCGATTGAAACTGCAGAGGTACTCCTTTGGTATCTGAATAAAGTGAAAAATAAATGAAAAATGAGAATAGAGAATTCATTTAATTTCAGTCACTTTTGAGTAGAGAATGTAATTGCTTACACATATGATAGCGAATGGACTAAATTTTGCAAGTCGTCAGGAGAGAAACCTATTTCGTCAAGCAAGACATGATAGTGTGTGGGCCGAGAAGTTCCCTATCATAAGGTCAATGATGGAAGACAAAAGTTATGGACATAAAAATGTATCTAAAGTTGTTAAGTATTAGCATAACAGACAAAAAAGAAATGACCACAATACTTCGTCTTTGTTTCGATAATGTTAAGGACTGGGAGGATAAAACTAATGCCTTTTGTCAGATTCTCTTGTATCTTTTATGGATTGAGATCTTTCAGAGGTAGACTCTTGACTCTTGAGGGTGCTTCCCCGTATATTTTGTCATGTTGCTGGTTAGGTGGGTAATGTAAATTGTTAGTCTGAGAGTTAGTTATCTGGAGTAACCATGGACATAGCATTCTCGCCAAACTACCTAAATTTATGTTCAGGCTTCTTATGAGTGGCTCAGTCCGGTAAATTTTGCAACTCTCTCTCTCTCTAAGTGGACAAAAAGGTGCTTTCACCCCATATTCTTAGAACTTAATCGGGTATTTAATCTCTAGAAAAGCACAAATAGTATAGAATCCAGAACATGTTTATGATCCTAAGAAAAACTTACAATCATCCCAGACTGAGCGCACATGTAGAAGTCGTAGTTTCTTGGATGCACAATTTTTTTGTCCACAACTGTCCCTGTAGAGATGAGAGCGAGCATGAGTACAGCAGGCATTGAGTGAAACATAGGTAAAGTAACAAAAAGAAATGGCACCTGGTGGAACATTTTCATTGGAATCAGCTCGGAACAGCCTTGTGTGGTGATTCTTCTGGCCCACAATCACAGTGAATTTTGGAATGTCTTCCTCACCAAGATGCTGGTAAGCCTGCAATAAAAGATATCGACTTTCAAAACAGAACATCAGCAACAAGAAAAGACAACAAGGGGCCACAAGCTAGTTCTGGTAGCAGTGCCATGAGAACCTGGGATCAATTCCTGCCAACATCCAAAACGGTCATATGCAGGAAAGAAGCATCATTCAAAGTATTTGCGGGCAGACAGATATAAAAAATATACCTATATATCTATCTGAATGTGAGCATACATCAGTCATGTAATTAAAATAATTAAATAGTACTTTAAGATGACAACAGTTTCAGAAGATATATTGATTATTAGAACAGGGATTTGTATTTCATTTAAATAACATATCATGGACAAGGGTGGTAGATGCAAGTCAAATGAGCAAGTCCAAATCTTATAAAAAATTGAGCCCTGAAAGTTTCATTTGAAACAATATTAGAACTAAAATGTACTCTAGGAGAGAACCTTTATCATTTGCTCCAGCTCCTTGTCCAAAACTTGGTTAAATTGAGATTCGCTCACTCCATCCCTGTCAATATATAGCACAGTAATTGAATAAAATGGAACATGACTCTAAATGATTCATTATAAATTGATAAGCAAAGGTACGGAAAGCATACCCACACATTTCACTCGTGCAATAACAAAAATATATGCAAACATATTGCCGACACCAAGCATATTTTTAAGACCACAAGGAGAAATTGCTTACTTCTAAGTTCATATAGTAATAAAATGTAAAATATAGATCGCATGTTCTGAATGTCCAATATCCCTTATGAAAGCGAAATGACAGTTAATCAGATCCAATAATGAACAACCGACAATAGACTCGTCGGGTTCAAAGCATCTCAGAAAGTATTATGAATATTCAAGAATGGAGTCTGCTTAGATAATGAATGTCCAGTTCTTCAAACACATGCGTAGGCACTTTTTCTTCAAGTAGCTTCTAGATCTTGGATTTTTAAGATAAATTATTAGACTTGCTAGGAACAAATTATAGGTTCGATTAAAAATTCAGACTCCAATTTTTTGGGGTTAATGAAAGGTGTCTAAACCAAAGATCACTCGACTAATCCCAACATTGTCAAAGGACACAACTGGTGGCTGCCCCCATGCCATAAGGACACAAATTCAAATACAAGATCTCTGTTTTCCTGAGGCGGGAGATCCTGGCCACTGAACATGTTTGTTTGAAGCAGCAACAAGAAGCTAATTATCTGCATGACCATTTATGCTCTGATAGATGTGATGCAATAATCAAGCTTCAAGACAAACAGTGTTATGCTACATAAGGCCTTCTGGTGAAAAAAACATTTAAAATCCAACCAACCCAAGGCCCCAAAATAAACACAATTAAGCATTATTAAGATTTAATGAATGAGTTTTTTCAAGACAGAGATAAATATAACTGAACATATTCCATATGATGAAATGATACCTGAACACAATAATCCGTTTGGGTTTGACTCCACGACTTGTTCTAAAGAACTCCACAAGCAGTTCCCTATAGAACAAGTAATATTAACATGTATTAAGCAATGCAATGGTACTAACATTAGTATTTGTACCTCAAGGGGCTGAGAATACATATACAGAAGATTAAGAAATATATTATGAAATAATTCATTACATCATATTTTGATATTCTGAAATCAATGAATCAATGTTGAACGACCTAGAGAATGTATGTAATTATTGATAACTTGTCATGTGATCTTATAACTATGAAATAAATAATTACATGCCAATTCTATGTGATTCATTTGAATACCTCATGATTCCATCATCAACTCCATTTGGTAAGGGCTTGTATAAGGAATCAATGATCTCAGACTTAGGTGACTGTGTCCTTACAGATGCTTTGTACCTTGAAATCAGCGGCCAAGACAAAGAGCCAACAACCTGTAGGTTTGAACATATGAAAGTAGTAACATTAAAATTAAGTTTGTCAAGCAAAGTAAAAACAAAATCGTGCACAAAAAAGAAAAAGAAATCATGGACAGATTACCGCAGCTATAGATGGAATATCTGATCGGCCAGGAGATCCATGAGACACATCCATACCCAAAATCATTGTTGGAACATCGGTTATCAATGGGATGCATGAGTTGTGCTCTATTGCCAGCAAAGAATTTATTCCTCCTAGCTATAAAACCAAACATGATAAAAAGCTAGCAATAACAGTGCATTGATAACATAAACATGTACATACTGTTTCACTTTACCTTGGAATTGATCTTAAGAAGTACATTTGTGAGATACTGGTCATTAATTTTAGCAGGGGAAATACATTGTGTGGCAAATCCAATATCACAAAGACATCTCTTCTTCCAGGGTCCTGGATATTTAAGAGAATACAAATTTATAAGATAATCAAAAGAAGAAAAATCTAACCAACAAGATAAAGCCATACCATAAATACTGGAGTTTTTCTTCTCTGGCAAGACACAAAGTATGAACTCGGGAACATTTGGAAGCTTATTCATAAGCAGATCAATCATCTTTTCTACTCTAGCAATAGGGCTAGCTCTTCTAGATTGTGAATCTTCCTCAATTAATGCATACGGGCGTTCAATATGCTTCATTGATATATAGGAGAAAAAGATAGAGGGAGAGTATAATCAATAAAAAAACAAATAAAAAAAACAAAACAATTTTAAGCAGGAGAGGATGGAATCTACCATGCCCTTTTTCATTCCACAACTGATAAGCTCACGGGAGATATAACTAGTATCACAGCGGGTGGAAAAGTTGACAACAGCCCAACAACTAATATTCATAGGGTTAAAAACCGTCTGCAATCAAAAGGTGGGAACAATCACTATAAGCTGCTAATTCAGTTAATCCAACATTAACCAGATTACGATCTGCTCAACAAGAGAAATCAAACATCTTTTCTTTCAGATATTAAAAACATCAAAATAAGACCTTGTTGTTGAAGTTCCACCGTCCCATTCGGGGGATACAATCCTCATCACTACCAACCTTCAACTGTGAATTAAAAAGAAAATTAGAATGCAAACTGGTATCCTTAAAGGAACAAGCACCTTACTACGATCCACTCTTCCCCATAGGGCCAATTTTTACCTTCGGCGTGTCAAGGACACGGCCATCAACCTCGGACAACTCTTTCTCTATAGAAATACCACATGCAGCAAGCAGTGGATCATCAGCAAAATTGTATTTTCCCATAGCCTGCAAGATTAAGCTAGCTATAAGATATTGCATCATTGAAAGCAAATAAATGATAATTCAGGTGATTGGCAGTACTTACATCAGTCACAATTTTGATTCTTTCATGAGGTTTTTGTCTTGATTTTTCAACTAAAGCGGCTCTCTGCATTACAGATAGTGCTTTTGTATATCGCTGAAGTGATACGAGCGAACAGACCTGAAATACCAAAAAGAAAGAGAATGAAATTCATAGTGGAAGGGTGTGCTTTTGTGTAAACTAAATTTGCAGACCTCCAATGGTAGATAGTAGGGCCGTTTTGGTCTCCCAACTACAAGGCATGGCAGGTATGCAGAATAGGTGAGTTCTATGCCACAGTGTTTGATAAAATACTCGTAAACAGTAATCTCTTCTGCCTGCTCTTCACCATTTCCACTGTCGCCATTTCTCAACTTCATCGAAAAACTAGGAGCAAAATTAACCAACTTAGACCTTTTACAGGTATGAAGAGTATAAACATTTTAAGAAAATCACATACTATTGCTGATTGCAGGGCTTATCACTCAAACCGATAATTTTGAATTCCATGCCAGTGTGGTTTGTTTTAACCCGCATATTCTTTAACATCTTTTTTGCCTGCACATTGCAAAAAGAAAAAATTCATGAGACAAACATTAAAGCTGAATCTAGCCAGCAAAGTTTAGCAGCTCTCTACCTTCACCCAATCAATGTTCCGAACATCTCTGGCATTTTGGTTTGCTTTTAAAAAATCAAGCACAGGTCCAGGCTTCAGGATCAGCGTTGTTGATACATCTGCATAGATTACAGATGCAGCGATATCAACAGACAGGTACAACAGTACAAGCAGAAAGATACAGTTATAGTGTTTGGAAGAGATAATAAGGATTAGTACCCATATTAAGAGATAAACCGCCCTGAGTTTGACAAAAGCTAGAATGGAAACCCTGAACACCAACTGCACCTCCTCCGATGTCATTGAAGTTCCTAGAGTCATCGTTAAAGAATGACTGCCTCACCAAAAGACACCCTCTGCCGATCAATGGTCATACAGTTCATAAAGTTAACGCTGACAGCATAATAAAAGCCACTTTATCTGCCAAACAAAATAAACAAATGCAGACAAAAGCACCTGTTAGCTGCTTGTTGTCTCAGTATAATGTCAAGTACCCTGAGTGCACCCAGAGTATGATTATCTGTCTCATTTCCTTCGAGGGCAAGAGTAATATACTTCAGAGGTACTTTCGCAGCATAGCTTATCTCTAACTTGAAAGTCCTTGACTTGAAAACATGCCTTGACCGTTTAGCAGTTGTACTGTGACTTCCACTGCCACCAGAACTCCCATTTTCACTGCCACAATGTAGAGTGCACGTAAGCCACTAAGTCTGAAAGCAAAATGATTTCCAAATCCACAACTGTAGAAGGAAATGACAAAAGAACTCACCATTTTGCAAATGAATCCTCAAGCACCACCGTGAACTCAAACTTGTTCTGTGGTAGAGGACCTGCGGTGAACAAAGTTTTCTCACCGTCATATGCAAACCTCTTATTATCAAGTTCAGAAGAGTACGTTTGGTAAAGCCTGTCAATCAATTTTCTTCCAATTCCCTTGCCTTCAACAATTCCTTTATCTTCTGAAGTAATTGAAACCTAAAATATGGCATAATAAGTATGACACAAGAAACAACATGCACTTCAAAGAAAATGAAGGGGAAAAAGAATTATAAACATACACTATATTGGTAAAAGACCACATCCGGGGCATTAATGGACACTTTAAAATGGTTGGTGAGCAAAGGTACATGTTTCCCACCACTCCCAAACCCACACCTACTGATGATAGTATACTTAGGAAGGTTCTTCTGTTCTGGCTTCACATCAGGTGGTGTAATTGCAGGTTCGGAGAGCAAAGGTTGGGACCTATCTGCTTCCCCAGTACCTTCCACCTCATCCATCTTTGTCCCGGAGCCAGAAGTCTACAGCCTTCAATGCAAGAGATTCAATAATTATTTTGAATGGAAGGCCAATTGTCAAGCACATATCCTTGCATAAATGATGGTGAAAGGAACAAAAACCCAAGAAGGGTACGTGCCAAAGGTCACATAAAGCTAGAGACTATAAAACTATAAAAAAAAACAACCATAACCTGATCTTTTTCGAATAACAATTAGGAAAAGTATATGTTGCATCACTTGGGAAACTAGGCACGTGAAAAGAAATTTACAAGTCAAGAAAGTAGAAGATTTTGTCTGAGAGATAAAATAAGAATATAACAAAGTATTTGAAAACTTAAAGTTGGATGTTTAACTTAGAAATGCGGTTATTTTTTGAATGAGTTGCACAAAAGGCAGGATGAAAAAGAGCTGTAATTCCATAGTCACCACACCGCTCTTATAATTTATTCATCTTTATACCTACATGTCACTCCTTGGATCAAAAGTAAAGGTCATACACAAACCAGTATCTATGCTGATGTAAGAGCGCAAAAGACTACTCATGGACAATTAGAAGCCTAGAGATAGGTCAGAAAACCCCTAAAAAATATCACCTGACAAACAAACCTTAAAGGCACTTTCTACAGAGTACTTAGACTGTACTATAAAATATCATCCCCTTGGAGGGAAATATACTTCCACAATAAAGCAATAATATGAACTTTTTACTAAGATTTATGTAAATCAAATGCTAAACTGAAATTCTAATGACAAAATTTTACCTGTACTGACACAAACAAGTGCATGCATTTAGTAAAGCATATAAAAACGTCAAAACTAAAAGACAAATTAAATATGTAAACAAGTAGGGAATAGATACCTCCAGCATGAAGCTACAGGAATCATAATTGTATAGAAGTATAGATCATTAAGTTCAATCAACAAATACGCAAAATATCCAAACCAGCCATTGTTGACAGAAGCATACCTACATTCTCACTATGCACATAGGTGAACATACAATTCACAGTTGAGTTACCAAACCACACAGTAAAATTAGCCCCAACATAAGAGGTCTACAGCGCAATTACACACACTGAAGTACGATTATAAATTACAGAGACTAATGCAGCAAAATGAGGACAAATTAAACATGAACAGAAGTTAAGTAATCGCAATACTATAGAACATTAAGTTAAATCAACAAAGATGCAAGATGTTCAAAACAGCCATTGTTGACATAAGCATACCTACATTCTCACTATGCACAGAAATGAACATACAATTCCAGTTGAGTAACCAAACCGCACAGTAAAATTAGCCCCAACATAAGAGGTCTACACTCTACAGCACAACCACACACACTGAAGCACGATTATAAGTTACAGAGGCCAATGCGGCAAAATGAGATCAAATTAAACATGAACAGAAGTTAAGTAATCACAATACCATAGAACATCAAGTTCAATCAACAAAGACGCAAAATGTTCAAAACATCCATTGTTGACAGAAACATATCTACATACCTACATTCTCACTATGCACAGAGATGAACATACAATTCACAGTTGAGTAACTGAGCCGTACAGTAAAATTAGCCCCAAAATAAGAGGTCTACAGCACAACCACGCACACCGAGGAACGATTATAAGTTACAGAGACCAATGCAGCAAAAATTAACCGTTCACAGCAGGATCAGGATCAAAATGAGCAGCAAAAAATAACGCGATACAAGCAGCGATGTGATAACAAAAGAAGAAGAAAACAAGCATGCAGTGGAAAAGAAAATCGAAAGCTCGCAAAAATCGCACCTCCGAGGAAGATTTTCTAGGGTTTCAGGGAACCAGGCTGAAACGAAGACGACGACAAGTGACTCGTTTGCCTCTTTGCAGAGACTGAGAGTGTTGCTCGAGACTGGAGGGAAAGAGAGCTCCGCAGAAGAACTAAATTTTTGGTAAATTACTATTTATATTTTTATATTATTTCTTCAAATGCTTCGCGAGACACCGTACGATCTGTTTTGATCAAATATTTACCGTTGATTATGATGAATCACGGTCCGTCGTTTTGGATTTGACGGTAAAGACGATCAAACCTTGTTTTGACTGTATATGTGCCGTCGATTTCGATGAAGAACGGTCTGTTACAACAAATGGACGGTTCAGATCGGAAAAGCAGAATAGCTGGTGGTTGACTGCTGACGTGGACGGTTCTGCTCCTCAGGAAACAATATTCTGGACCCACCGTCTCTCCGGCATCTCCAAATCCAGAAAGCCACAACACAATAAACAAACAGTTTTTGATTCAACCAGAGACGAAGAAGAGATACGAGCGCGAGAGAGATGGAAGAGGTCTCGACGGGGGCTATGGTTCCGGCGGTGAAGCCGGAGCTCAAATCGTTCGCCTCCGACAGTACGGCGCACGAGATCGGTGCCTCGGCCTCCGCCGGTGGAGACTTTGCGGCGGCGTCTGAGCTGGACAAGGACTTTCTGTGCCCGATTTGTATGCAGATCATGAAGGACGCGTTCCTGACGGCCTGTGGACACAGTTTCTGCTACATGTGTATCATCACTCACCTCCGCAACAAGAGCGATTGTCCCTGTTGTGGCCATCACCTCACTAGCAACCAGCTCTTCCCTAATTTTCTCCTCAATAAGGTTCGTTTAGCTGATCCACTTCTGGATTTTGTTTGATTGTTCTTCATTTTGCTGAGTCGTGATTCTGGACTGTTACGCTGAGTTGTGATTCTGAATTGCTAAATAGTATACTCTATGGTAGTTGAAATTAACTGAAATCAAGAAGCTGTTTGGCTGTCGAGAATATGAAAAGGAAGGAAAAGAACAGGAGCTATTGCTATAGATTTGAGAATTTGTTGGTACGGTGGTTCGATAAGTTGAATACTGCAAACCTTACATATTTGGTTATACTGTTGTTGCTGTTTCATGTTTATTATGGATATTACAGTTGTTGGAAGAGAGTCAGTAGCTGTTCATCTATATGGCCTAGCTGTTTTAAAATTTGAGCTGCAATTCTCAGTAACAGGATTATGATAAGAATACTAGAATCCGGGGTGTTTGGTGTATGAATGTTACTTAAACAGCAGCTCTTCGTGTTGACATTCATTTAGATTTGTCTAGAACTTTTCTACGTTACTGAACTTTTGCCTCAACATTGTATCTAATTTAACAATAATACCATCATTTATACCCCTCCGTCCAGTCCCATAATGAGTGTCTTGTATTCATTGTTTGGAAAAAATTAAGATACGTGAGTTAATGGTGAAACTATCCCCATATACCCACACGTGCATTTTCGTAACAATCTCAATGGATTCTAACTAATTATTATAGTGATATTATTGGAATTCATGAAAAACTAATTCCATGATGCTCATTTTGGACAAAATGTTTAGAGAAACTATATATTTACTTTGGAACGGAGGGAGTATATATATAAAACAATAATATCATCGTGCTAATTGTCTATTGAATAATCTATTTTCCCTATGTTTGTTTTGAAACTAGATAACACTATTGCATCAAGTGATGCTCTGCATCTTGGAAATTAGTTCAGCTCTAGCTGGCTTGTTTCTCAAAACATGACTATGATGCTGGGAGTTCAATTCTTCAGTGCAATGGTGAAGAAGATTTCTCATCACTCATCAGCGATGTGTGGCATGCTGAAAGTTAATTGGAAAAAAAAGGAAAAGAAATGAAGAGATTTGTCAAACTAGTCAGTACTCTACATTCGGTCATTTAAATGAAGAGATGTGTGACGCCTTCTGTGAATTCTGGGATTTCCAAAGACCCTGTGCTAAATCACGAACAACAACCTTGATAATGTTCCAGATTATTATTTGGTAAAGTGAGGTGGTGTAGGCGTGTAGCTTGATATATGAGTTGATCCTATCTATGATGGTTATTTTGTGCTTTACTATAGTTTAAACCATAGTTAAAAAGTTGGATTGGTGGACCTTATGATCAAGCACAATTTGTATCTTGAAATAATCTACTTTGTTAAGCAACTTATTGTTATATGGTTTGTCTGTACCACATGTGTAGCTATTGAAGAAGACTTCTGCTCGTCAAATATCAAAAACTGCATCCCCTGTAGAACATCTTCGGCAGGCACTGCAACAGGTCAGTTATTATCAAATTCACCTAGCTTCTTAAATATTTGGATTTCGTTACTCAGATAAGGTTAACTTATAGTTCATCTTTGTCTCTAATTTATTATTATATTTTCTGTTGAGGTATTTCTGAATTAGTGGATTTGAAATACGCTTCGTTGGGATGTATTACTTTTTAGTTCCATGTGTACCAAATTACCTTGGATTACTTTACGGTTTTTATTTATTTATTCTAAATGTAACACCTTCTTGCAATTCCTTGGACAGGGTTCTGAAGTATCAATTAAGGAGCTAGACACCCTCCTGTCACTTCTTGCAGAGAAGAAGAGAAAAATGGAACAGGAAGAAGCTGAGAAAAATATGCAAATTCTATTGTCTTTCTTGCATTCCTTAAGGAAGCAAAAAGCTGACGAGCTAAATGAGGTTTGTTTACACATAATTTGCCTATGTCTCTGCTTAATAATTAGTGAGGATTAGCTTTTATTATCAATTGGATATTCCAGGTGGGACCTGTGAAATTGGGACCCCTGAATTCTTTCATTTCTTTTTCTTAGCTGTCTTTTGGTCTGTTGGTCATTTTTAATTCGATCTGTTATATTTGTTGCTATTCGGCGGATCACGTAAGCCCTGTTTTCGGTGTGTTGTAGATCCAAACTGATCTCCAGTATATCAAAGAGGACGTAAACGCAGTAGAGAGGCATAGAACAGAATTGTATCGTGCAAGGGACAAGTACTCTGTGAGATTGCGGATGCTTGGAGATGATCCTGCCACAAGAAAATCATGGTCATCATCAATAGATAAGAACAGTAGTGGTGGCTTTATGTCCAGTTCTCTTAGTGCTCGAGCAGGGCATCTTCAAAAGAAAAAAGGGGACGGAAAGGCTCAAGTAAGCTCTTATGGGATTCAGAGAAAGGATCCTCTAGGTGGAGCGGACTCACAACACATTAATCAATCAGGTCTTACTGTAGTGAGAAAAAAACGGGTACATGCACAGGTTTGTCATCCTACAGGATCTCATGTTTGGAAGCCATTGATTAATAATTCCGTGTAAATGTCATACCTAATATTTGTGAGTGGTAAGTTGAGAAGTTAAAAGATTCCTGATGGGCAGATAGTTTTAAAAATGATGAGAAGTCTTATAACTACCTTCCTATTTTTTGGTTTATTGACTTGACTACTTGAGCACCACTTAATTTGCTAGCCTCTATTACATGCTTTGCGGGACTAGATAGCTAAGACTACATGTGTCAAAGTGGATCCTCTATTTCATTTTCCTTTTATTTAAATCCCATTGTCATTCATTATCTGGCTGCAGTTCAATGACCTACAAGAATGCTATTTGCAAAAGCGACGACAATTACTTAACCAACCTTGTAAGCTAGAAGAAGGGGATAAAAATGTGATACAAAGAAATGGTTACAGTGCAGGTCTTGCGGATTTTCAATCTGTACTTTCTACCTTTACACGGTACAGGTAAATATCCTGATCTTCAGCTTCATAAAAAAACTTATGTCTTTTATTTACATTTTCCTTTCATTGTAACAAGTACTTTATTTGCAACTCTCGTATCTTTTCTGATGCAGTCGATTGAGAGTCATTGCAGAGCTTAGGCATGGGGATCTGTTCCACTCAGCCAATATAGTTTCTAGGTGAGTTAAATGTTTTGCATAATAGAGTGGATCCTTCATATCCAAAAAATTTCCCCATGAATTTTGTTGTGGTGCTCAGAATTTGGCCATTTGTGACAAAATGATCCATGCATCCTGATTTAGTGCATTTGGAAGTTGTAATGAAGTGTAGCCGAGTTTCTATATTTTTAACTCATTTTGCTTTGGAACAAGAGTTTATTTGTTGCTCAAGGAAATGTGCAAAGCCTTGCCACACTTAGTAATAATCTTTACCTTGCCTAGTGGATTCTATCTCCCTTCTACCTGCAAAAGGGAGTGGGAAAAACCCCTCTTTGATGCAATACCTGCATTACAAGTATTCTATTGTCATGTTATAATGTTGGTTTAATCTGGGTTGAAGTCATCCAATTTGGGTTCGTACTTATGGTTTTATTTAGAGATGAATCATGAAAGGAAAAATGGAAAAATAGTTGTGAATGGTTGTAAAAGAAACTGCATTGTGGTGACTATGTATAATGCTCGCATCTTAAGCAATGACACGATCTCATATGCAATGGTGAAGTGAAGGGTGGGCATTATTACCTGGGATTTGTTGAATATTCATCCTACTTCATTCTTTGCTATCTTTGCCAGAAAAAAAAAGGATATCTCTAAAGTTGTGTTCTTGTTTGTTCATGTGTTCTTGTTAATCTTCTAAGTGGTAGTTTGGCACAGGAGAGGGAGAAAGGAGTTTTTTGTGGATTACTTATATTTTCTGAAACTTGGGCCTTTTTTTTTTGCAGCATAGAATTTAACCGTGATGATGAGTTGTTTGCTACTGCTGGAGTCTCTCGGCGCATCAAGGTTTTTGATTTCTCTTCGGTAAGATTTTGGTTCAATACTTCTGGTGTATAATGTTCAAGAACAATTTACAAACATGTGCTACGAGGTAGAAATCATGGGTTGAAACACTTTTCCCCATGGAGTTTGATGTCAATTCGTGTAAGTGGAAGATAAGTGGCATAAGATCCATTGCTCTTTAAGGAACCTATCAACTGGCAAATGAGCTTAGTGGTAGAGTTTTGATTGAAAGAGAAAGATGCCTCTTGTGCTCATTTGTTTGCCGATTATACCATATTGCATGCTTCATTCCTCTCATTTCAGTAAATAAATAAAAAATTCTGATGGTAGAACTGTAGAATGAAATTTATCAACATGCAGCAACTAGAAAAAATATTGATATTGTAAGTCAACCTCAAATTTAATTGTTGTTTACCTGAACCCATGTCCTACTGCAATATAGTTGGTTATTCATAGTAAAGATTAGAAGGCTCTGTATCAGTAATGAAATGTCCTCATTGTCAAACACAAGAATTTGGGATGAGATTGACATGTTTTTTACTTGACTTTTCTTTTGATATTATCCAACTTTTCTTCTTATTTCGTCCTCTAGTGTGCACCTATTTGAAGTATTTCCCATGCATTTGTTTGCAGGAGAATCAATTAAGGGAAATGTTTCAATATTCTGTGGCTGCTTTAGTTGTTTTGCCTTAAATATATTGGTGTTCATGCAGAAGGATACTTTATTTTGGTTTGATTAAGTTTCTTATGACTATGATACTCATTGCCACTGCCACTGCCATTGCATATAATGCTGTTATTTATGTTTAGTAAAAAATTCAAAGTATAAAAAATAATTTGGTCTTTCCCTATACTTTTCCTTTTCAGGCTGTGAACGAACCTGCAGATGTGCACTGCCCTGTTGTTGAGATGTCCACAAGGTCTAAACTTAGTTGCTTGAGTTGGAACAAGTATGTAAAGAACCATATAGCTAGTAGTGATTATGAGGGAATAGTAACTGTGTGGGATGTAAATACTCGGCAGGTAATAATTAATTATTGTAGTTGGTTTCAAATTTGTGACTTACTCTTCTTTGTTTTTTTATATATTTGAAATATTGATCTTGTGTTTTTCTCCTGTTAACAAATTGTATTTTTATTCATCAAGAGTATTATGGAATATGAGGAGCATGAAAAACGAGCTTGGAGTGTCGATTTTTCACGTTCAGAACCATCAATGCTTGTATCTGGTAGTGACGATTGTAAGGTACGTGAGCACATATTTTGTACTTTACTCAAGATATTCCCTGTTTGAAGCAAATTGGTATTAGACTATCAGTATACGGTTGTATGTTATACGGAAGAAAGTTGAAAGTTAGTATGTTTTACATGTGCTGCTAGTGTTGCTTTTCATTTCACCATTGAAGTGCTATGGTGATGAATAAGTTTATTTTACAGTTGATATTCACATTTTTTTTAAGGGAAATGTTTCTAATGTGAGTAAGTGACTTAAAAATTAGAAACATAAGATTGTTGTTGTTAATTTTATTTTATATTTTTTATATTACCTTTTTCTGAGCTCTACGCCTCTTAATTATCCCATTTTCTTTCCTGCTACTACCTACGGACAGTGTGAACCCTTTCAGTGACACATTATCTGTGCTAGGCACTTCAATTTTATCTGTTGAAAAAGCTTAAGAGAGTCTAAGGATTGTCCTTCGATTTGTATTTTACATTACTTCTTGTTTTTGTTGTATTTATCTTCTGTGTGAATCAGGGCTTCTAATTTCATCTGACCCATTATGCACCTGTTCTGTGTTACAAGCAGGTCAAAGTTTGGTGCACAAATCAGGAAGATAGTGTTCTTAACATTGACATGAAAGCAAATATATGTTGTGTCAAGTATAATCCAGAATCTAGCAACTACATTGCGGTATGCTCCTTTCATGTATAGTTTTCATGTCAACATCAAAGAACTGATCTGGATCCTGTTTAAACTTAAGTACCTCATGGTAATTGGTCGTGTTGCTGAAAATTTGTAATGCATGGTTTATCATGACTAGGAAACCTTCAAGTTGGGGTTCAATATGGTTTGTGTGTGTGTGTGTGTGAGAGAGAGAGAGAGAGAGAGAGAGCATTACTATGAATTTTTCTCATTTTGGAAAACCTCAACAGGCCGCTATCATTTCTCTAAATGTGCTTTTTTCTCTCAAAGTGTCCCTTTTAAAATGAAACCTTCTTTTTTTTTTTTTTTTTTGCAGGTTGGTTCAGCAGACCATCACATACATTACTATGACTTAAGGAACGTAAGCAACCCACTCCATGTATTTGCTGGGCACAGGAAAACTGTCTCATATGTGAAATTCTTGTCTGGTGATGAGCTTGCTTCTGCATCTACCGACAGCACACTACGATTGTGGGATGTTAAGCAAAATTTGCCAGTTAGTGATTCACGTTCTTTTTTATGCTTACTTTTACTAGTGTTCCCTCATAAGTTAATTTTCGGATTCTGTTCTGACTCCTTAATATAGTTGTTTGCTTATTGGGAGTTTAGTTATGTAAAAAAAGAGGAAGTGGAGTAATTCATAGTCTAAAGATGCTGAATTTAGGAAGGTGGATCTGTGAAACTGGAATATAAAATAGTGACTTGTAGATCTCTAAGAATAACGGTCCTCGTTATACCGGTTTAAAAGTGAAACAACATCATAAATAGAATTGAAGTGATTATGTTGCAAAACTTGACGTTGAAGTGCCCAGTTGTTTTGTCATGCACTTGGGCAAAAATTCTATGTTCAGGGTGAAATTAGTGCTAGAAATTGGAAGGAATATTATCAAAAGTCCTTTAGGTTTCTCTCTTCAACTAGACTGCTCGGTGCTCATGAATTAAGTAAATAAAACCGTCGGTTCTATTTGTAGTTCTCGAATGTCATATCGTGCCATTAGTTCCAATTTCTTTTAGTTACTACGATTTTCCATTTGTGTGATGATGTGATGTGTGGTGCTATGATTGTTCAAAGGGGCATTTTGGGAGGTAATAGCTGTGATGAGCTAAAACTGCACATTCTTCCGGGTCTGAAGTTCTCATTTACAATCATAACTAATATAATGTGTCGTATAGATTACTAGTATTACTATTTTTTTTTTTTTCCACTTCGATGATTATGTTGAAATAACAAACACCTTCCTTGTTGGTGATATTTACAGGTCCGTACTTTAAGAGGGCACACAAATGAGAAGAACTTTGTGGGTCTCACAGTAAACAGTGAATATATTGCATGTGGTAGCGAAACAAATGAAGTTTTTGTCTACCACAAGGTTAGCAACATTCAAAACAGTAACTTCTTAGAACACTAATGAAGCTCGAAAGTAATTCAACTTTTGTGCTTATATATTCTTTGCAGGAAATTTCGAAACCTGCGACTTGGCATAGGTTTGGTTCTCCAGATTTGGATGATACCGATGACGACGCGGGTTCTTATTTCATCAGCGCAGTTTGCTGGAAGAGTGATAGCCCGACAATGCTAGCAGCTAACAGTCAAGGAACAATTAAGGTACTTGTTCTTGCGGCTTGAATACGGTGCTGTATTGGAAAATGGCTCTATTTGCATACTTATGTACATATAATCCTTTAACTTGGAAAGTAAGTAGTAGGTTTCGCGTGGACTAAAAAGGTAGGTTTGGGGGTTAGAGCCGAGGCTTTCTAAAATCTACTGATTATATAGAAGCGTTCTTTTAGATTGTTTTCTATCTCTTTTGGGCGTTGAGAATTAAATAACAAAGCTACTGATACGTACATATATTGGCCCATAGATAATGTGAAAATTGTTTAGTTTAATCTTAATCTAGGACCATAGTTTCTCTGTAACTTGTATACAGATACATTTTTAAACTGACCTTAAACATTTAGCCTGCACATATAAGTTTATTATATAAACCAACCTATGGTTGTTTGAGAAATATATAACTTGTTATAAGATAGTGTTGTTTGAACTATTGCTATGTTTACTTTAGAATGTAAGACCTTTTTTTAGTTGTGCAACTCGTAGAATAATTTCTCATTTGAAAAAAAAAAAGACATCAATTTAGACTTTAGATTATTTTTTCTTCGAACTTTACAATTGTTATAATTTATGCTATCCTTGAATATATCGTGGTTGAAAATTTTGACATGTGAAAATATTGGTTTAAATTCAATTTGGCAGAGTAGTACATGTTTTCAGCTAATTTACATAATTTTTATCCCATTTCTTTGAATTATAAAACACTATAATAACTATGATTTTGTCAAATATAAACATATTGATTCAATCTACAAGTTTTGGTTGTCTAAGAGCTAGGAAGGTTCACTGGGCAGGTAGGGGGTGGGGACTGGGGGGTAGAGCTGGCAATTCGTGCATGTTTTGCAGAAGATTGACTGTGTGCTACACGGTGATAACACACTTAGTAATCATGTTTAACAATTGAACAAGAACACACGTTTATAACACAAACACGGCATGTTTAACACGGTAACTAAATGGGTCGTGTTGACACGAACAAGACCCAACACATTTTGCACGATAAAATCCACATGTTTCGTACATTATTAGAATTAATTTACATTTGTACCATTAAGTGTACGTGTTGGGTGTGTTGTGCATGTCACAACACGGTTAATTAATCGTGCATGCGTGTTTTGGAGGCTCAATACGAACTCAACACGGTTATTAAACGTTTTGAGTTCTCCAACAAGAACGCAGCACGATCACAAAATATGAGCTAAACACGCTAATTTCGTGTTATGCCACGAATAGTCAGGCGTCAGCTCCAGTGGGGAGTGCCCATTCCCAGACCCTGCCCTCCTGCCCTCCTGCCCATTCCTACAGGTTTTACTTGCTATGTAGACAAGTTTTCTAAAATATAAGTTAGTTGAAATGGTTAGAACCATAATTCTTTTGAAGTTAGAATTATAATTCTAGTGCTACAAGGTTATATACACACACGCACGCACAGGTTTTGGATATATTTTCCATAAGGTTATTCATTCTTGTCTCCGTCCCCATTTCTGCTCAGGACTTCCTATTTTTCACCCGTCCCCGTAACCTAAGTGAGAAATTTACTGTTTAAACCAAGTTTTTGTGGGTTGCAAGTCTTTTCCGCGTGATGATTATCCCTAAAGTTAAGAGCTCTAGTAAGCAGATACGTAAATAGGAAAAACACTAAAAAGGAGACAAGACTGTTGGGATCATTTTCAAAAGAGTCGGTTTAAGTTGAAACTCATCTCAAACTTTACACGATTGTGACTCAAAAAAGCTCGAAATCGACCACTGAAGGAAAACAAACCAACCAATTTGCACTAATTCATGAGAGCTAGAAGAGAGGGACCATCAAGTAAAGCATAAAGCTACATATGGAAACCAAAAACAAAAACATAAGGGAATGGTGGGAGAGCATGGGAGCTTACAGAAGTTGCGTACAAGAATGGTAAATATGAGCATATATTGAGATTGCATATAGATGAGAAAAATGTTTCATTTTAGTCTCCTAACCATTTATCTTGTTTCAAATTGGTATTTAATTTGGTCTTTTAACTATTTATATTGTTTTCTTTTGTTCCTTTAACTATGTTATTTTGTTTTAAATTGGTCCAACTTCAATTTATAACAATGTCGTCAAATATGCTAAAGTGATGATTTTTCTTAGAATTTTTTAGTTGACGTGACAATAAAGTTGTTAAATTTATGAATTAGACCATTTTGAAACGAAATTGTACTCAATCATACAATTTGTTCAAAATTGGCATTATCAGTCAACTTAAGCGTTGTGTCAGCCTCATTTGGCGACACGAGTAGGAATTAGACCAATTACAAACAAAATAACATAGTTTTTGACCAAATTAGAACAATATAGTCAATTTTAATAACAAATTAAAAATAAATAGATTGTTGAGAGACCAAAGTGGAATATTTTCCTTTAGCTGATTGGATGGACTTTTGGTGACACTAACACCACCAAGTTTGAATAATTGAAGGTATATATATAGTATTGGTGGTACTTATTTTCCACTTTGCTAGGTTTGGTTAGGCAAGTAGATGGTCTTATTTTCTTTGAAAGTGACATGAATTTAAGCACCTTTATTAGGATGTTTCTATCCTCTATCAATGTTTGGGTAACTTTTATCCATACACGGAAACTCAAAAAGATTTATTGCGAATCTTATTGGCGAATGACAGCTGAAGTACAAGATAAACAAGTTCTCTACAAAATTTCAAGTTACGAATCATGCACACAACAACTAAAATGAGTTTAGTGATGTAACAAATGTAAAATGAATTTGCGTCGATTTTTAACTCATAATATGGTGTAAGCATAGCCTTACACTTAGACACGTCATAGACGAATATGACACGCATGGTAACTTATTATCATGATAGTTCAGAAGTTCGTACGAATTAATTCAATCAACAGACTTCATTTACTTCCTATCTTTCAATTATCTTATTTCAGAAAAAGATAATCAAACTCAATTTTAACATTTTCAAATAGTTGGAAAACACATCTTTCTTTTCCAAGGACGCATATTCCTTAGAATGTACTATTTCTATTTTTAACATTATTTTTTTAATATTTTTATAACCCCACATGAATTCCAAAAACAAAAATTATTTTATAAATTAATTGTCAACAGAGAAATGATCAGCTGTTTCGACCATTTTTCTTCGATCTTGACCGTTACCGCGAATCTGATCTTCATGGGCCATATGATTCTTTCTGGCTTCGAGATCTATGTGTTTGATGTCATTCTCATATCCGGTATCCGTAGAGTCGGATGCACTGGATCATACTCCAGTTAGGATCTGAATTTGGGTAGTTCAAGGAACACGCGTGGCTACAGAAAATGAAAACACGCGCCTCCACATGGGTTTTTATACATTATATATTTTTTCCTTGCGCCAATAAATGCAAAAAAAAAAAATACTAATAAAAGTTTTTTTTAATGAAACCATTTCATTAATTGAAATCAACTGATAACAATTGATGCAAACTCGGGGGACAATCACGATCATCTACACCGTTTATCGACAATTGTTTATAAGTCTAATATTGTATATTTTAGCAACAAGTTTTTTATCCACGACGATAGATGTTAACACTGTCAAATTTGTGAAAGAGGCTTACATGTAAAATAGAGGGTCCATTTTAATTTGTACCAATGAAATAATACGTTAAAATGTATTTTTCCAATCGGAGTGGGTTATTCCAATTTTATAAGTGGACTTGATGGTTATATTTGAAGTATCAAATTTTATATGATTAAAATGTAATTAAATAATTGTTTTAAAAAAGTATTAAATAAACCTTGCGTTTTAATTTTTACTCATACGATCAACGTCTCCTTCACATTACAAGTCTATCATGGAACGAGTTTTACATTTTGAATTGATTATAATTAACTTAATTAAGTCATTTCAATTATACAAATTCTCAAAATTGGAGTATTTATTTGTGACCATTACAAGTTTAAATTTTTGTTTTTATATTTGGTTAAAGTTGTTTTTTCCATTTTAAAACAAATACAAACAAAATAGTAATACATATTTTTTGTATTCGAGATTAATTTTTTAAAATTAATGTAAAATTCTAGAGAAACTCTCCCAAAATAATTTCAGCATAAATAGTCATTATCACTGTTTTTTTCCTCCATTATGTCACTAATCCTTTTGTTCCCAAAATTTCAATTTTCTTTAAAAAAAATTTATAAGCAACGGGACATCATACTCGGAGTAACAATGTTTCTCACTCTCTTTGGGAGCGTCACTATAAACCCCACCCCACAAATCCCACCCCATACCGTCGACAAGGAGGCTCGAACTCGAGATTTCAGAGAGAATTCAAAGTGGTATTAACCACTTGGCCCAACATGTTTTGGTCAATTTTCTTTAATTAGTGGG
This sequence comes from Pelargonium nanum, assembly GCA_036897485.1. Classification (NCBI taxonomy): domain Eukaryota; kingdom Viridiplantae; phylum Streptophyta; class Magnoliopsida; order Geraniales; family Geraniaceae; genus Pelargonium; species Pelargonium nanum. The sequence goes on from JAYMTF010000176.1 coordinate 35,059, forward strand.
TTGTTTTGCTTGTATGTCCCAATCATGATTGTCTAATTGACACTACTTGTTTCCCATGACTTATTGGATCATCCATAAATATATCCTTACTATTCCTAACTTACCAATTATTTGGGGAAAAAAAACTCTATAATGGATGAAGATTTAATTTTCTTTGAAGTTTATAATATTTGACTTGGTCTATATAAGTATGAATTCAAATTTTATTTCTATTGGTCTCAAAATATGACATTTTTTATATAAAAAAATTTATTGCATAACAATTGTTCAATTTATTATTAGTGAGTTTTGTAAGCAATATTATTAGCAATTAATTATACATAAATTATCAATTATACTGTTACAATAAAAACACCCCACAAGAAAAAAAAATATAACTAGCTAATTTTTAATCTTCACAAAAAATAAAAAATGAATCGAAACGAAAAGGTTAACATTTTAACTGTCACGTAAAAAATATACAAATATGCATTCGCATATTTAACTTGCACATGTAATTTTTCACATTGGAATTAAATTGAATAAAGGATCTAATAACTATATACTTAAAACCAAGTTTAATTTTATAAACTTACCATCATTGTTCTCCAAATATTACCCAATCACATTTTGTATATGATGATAAAACTGAATAATTACAAAATAGTTGGCAATTAAAAATATATTTACAAATTATTTAAAAATTTAACAATTAAATTGTATAATTTATTTAAATCTGTCATAATCTATATTTATATCACAGGTAGATAGTAATTTAATAGCATATATTTAATTTTGTCATAAAAAGTAATTTTGGAGGATCACCCAACCCATTGTTACTAACCCATTAGTTGTATTTATTTGTATTTTTAGCCACTTGTTTAGCTCCTAAACCCACAGTTTTCACAACTGTCCTCCACGTCCTATAAAAGCGCGTGACGATATTGCACTATAAACCCAGAAAAACCTTAATTTTTGTCTACTAATTATTCCTCAAACTCTCTCCTTCTGTTCTTCGCATTTTTTGCTAATTAATATATTTATTTGATTTTGTTCCCATATTTCGTCTAAATTAACTGTGAAAAGCGCGTGGTTGTGTGTCTCACACGCACCTGATCATATATATAATCACGAGTCTTCTCTTTTTCAACCGTCGAAGCAAGCAACACCGATCGGCTCTGTTTCTGTGGATCATTTCGTCGAGCACTTGGCGTGCACAACCAGAAACCATGAAAATGGACCACATGATCAACGAAGAAGAGGAGCGAAACGGCTCCGACGGCGACGGCGACGGCGACGGAGACGGAGAATCTATTTGCTACAGAACTATAGAGATGGACCGCCGCCTGGTCTCTCCGCCGCCGGCGTATGTTCCGGCCTCCGATGACGACGGAGAGGACCTCTTCATTCCTCCGTTGAACTTCTCCATGGTCGACAATGGCATCTTCAGGTCTGGTTTTCCTAACTCCGCCAACTTCTCCTTCATCCAGACCCTCGGCCTCCGCTCCATCGTGTATGTGCATATCGTTCTCAGCTAAGCTGCTCTTTGTAGTGTATTTGTATCTGTATGTGGTTTTGTTTAGGGTTTTGGTGATGGAGAATTTTGTGTTGTGTAGATGTATGTGTCCGGAGACGTACCCGGAGATGAACATGGAGTTTCTTAAGTCCAATGGAATCAGGCTTTTTCAGTTCGGAATTGAAGGATACAAGGTGAGTACAGCTTAATTATTAGTTTGTTACCGTTTTGAGGTTGGTTAAATTTGCTGCCATTGCTATAGCTACAATTGGCTTTACTTTGCTCTGTAAATTGGAGTTTGTATAGCTTCCTATTGGACTTCAACATGAATTCTGGAATTCAGGAGGTTTCTGTCATGTTCATTTGTTCCTCATTAGTGTCAAGTGTGATTTTCTCATGCTTCCACTGAGTTACTGAAATGGAGTATAATTAGATCCTGTGATTACTATTTTCGAAATGAATTTAGTCTATAATGGTGTTTTGGTTGGATTTGACATTCTATGCAATAAGATGGTGGGTGCTTAACAGTTGCTGGTTAGTGATCTTAGGTATTGATTCTTTGTATTAACTTCTGTCTAGTGGGTTGTTTGTTTTGTTACAATTATTCTCACTATTTTTTCCCCCAAAGTTGGCTATACTTAGATCTTAATCATAAAATCATTATCATCCCTATTATTTTATTGCTAATACTACTCATACATGAGTCGTCTGATGTTGTATCTATGCTTGTCTTCTTCATTGAGAAATGGGTCTTGCTGAAGTACAGCAAGTTTGAAATTCTAATTAATAAATTATGTTTGAAAGATTGATTGCAAATATTGGCTATAGTATCACATGCTTTTGTTGTTAAGATTCGTCATGTTTCACTATAAAATATAAGAAATCTTATTGAATTAGTTGGAATATATAGTTTTTTAGTGATGTGCACATTATTTGCTATTCACAAAGGTTTTCATTAGTTTATTCATCTACATGTATATTCTGGATTTAAATTTGGATTTCATCCCCTATAAACAAAGCTTAATTAGAATCTACACACCCTTTTCTATTCTTCTTCTTTAACCCCTCTCCCTAAAGCAGGATAGATGCTAAAATAAATTCCTCTCTTTCTCTCATGAATAATCGGCCCTCTCTGGTTGGTTGTCTTTGGGTATTTTTCAAACCTCATGGTACAATAATTGGATCTTGTTTTCTTTATGGCAATTTAAGTTTATACTAGGTGTGTACTTTTTGCTGGCTTCACTGTTAATGAAACTTGATTATATGCTGCAACTTTGTTATCTAGTTTATCCACAATTCCACATGCCTTCTAGTTACAAGGTGTAATAAATTTGCTGGTAATTATTACTTCAAACTGTACCATACTTACCCCCACAACCGATGGGTGGGCTAGCTATTCACATACTATATATTGAATAATATGCTAGGATTGATCCCTTCTGACCATTCTAAGCACACATAAACAACCATCTTTTGTCCCCTAAGGGAAGACTCTATGATTCATGACACACATTTCTCTATACGAGGACGTGGATTCGAATCTCATTGGGTGGGGTGGGAATGGGTTATGGGAAAAATGGGAGAGCTGTCCCCTATTGTGTAGCTTGGCCCATTGGGCTTTCAATTGAAAATTTGCATTCTAGAATCTTTTGAATGCCTTGATAGAATTAGCTCACTGTCACATACTGCAGTTGTTTGGATAATATCATCATGTAATGTAAATCATCCTGGCATGTGAAAGTTGGACCCATGCTGTTTACTTGGAATTACAAAGAAAATTTCATGAAGATGGTCATAGGAGAAAATACTCAATGCATAATTTTTGGTTACCCCACCCTTTGAACCAAGTGGAACCAATCTTGTCAGGCTTTCATTCATGGTCTAGATTCTGCTCAACATTTTTCTGACACAAAAGAAAAAGAAAGAAAAAGCTAAGTATCACACATACATATCCTCTGCATAAGAGTTATCCAAGTAAATTTTAACCTTGTTACAAAGCCTAGCTTAGACATAAATTATGTTTGGTTCAATGAACCCAGTTGTGAAGAGTGAAGACAAGTCTGTAAAAGGAGTGAGACAATGGAGACAGTTAGACATGACATCCTGCTTAGGCTTCAGCCAAATGTAGGGCTCAGGGTGAGCATAATCTTGTAAGTCTCTATCTGCATATGCCACTGAGCTGGCCGTTATGGAATTCAATAATAGAGTTGTGTGATCCCACAATTGCTTGTATAATTACAATCAACAGTGATCAAGAAAAGTAATTGGGAGTATTTTATGTTAATTATCTTCCTAAGATTTTAATAAAACTAATATACTGTAGACTAGACAGTAAATATGTATTGTTTAAAGTTTGGACACAATAATTTCTAACTGATCATTGTAATTGCTCCAATGGAAAGTGAAGTGTTTTCAATTTATCTAATGCACTTCATCTATTGATGGTGAAAGATGTTTTAACTGTTGAAATATAACTGCACAACTTAACTCCAATATTTTGCATCCAGGAGCCCTTCGTAAACATCCCAGAGGATGCAATTCGCGAAGCACTGAAAGTCGTTCTTGGTATCATATGAACCTAATATTATCAAACTTGATTGCTTTAATAGTTTCTTATACTGACTCTTATATGTCTTCATTGCAGATGTCAGGAATCACCCGGTCTTAATTCACTGTAAACGAGGAAAGGTGTGTGCACAATTGATTATTTGAGAAACTTGTGCGTCATCTTTAAGTTTCAAGCCTTCAAGCTAATGGGTGTTTGCTTTTGCTATGTGCAGCATCGAACTGGTTGTGTTGTAGGGTGCTTGAGGAAACTGCAAAGATGGTGTCTCACATCTGTTTTTGACGAGTACCAGCGGTTTGCAGCTGCCAAAGCTAGAGTTTCAGATCAGAGATTTATGGAATTGTTTGATATCTCCAGCTTGAAGCATCTGCCAACGTCATTTTCAAGTTCAAAGAGGTAATGAAATGACCACCTGCTGCCTTATCTCGTTAGTGCAAGAGAATCCTAGGTCACACTTTGGAATAAACTGGAAAAGGTGTTGAGTTACTGGAATTCATTTGTAGCAGAGGAATAATTCTTCTTTGTACTTTGGTGGTAGAAGAAGAAAACATTTATATATATATTTTGGCATGTCCGTTTTATAGTGTACCATGCCTTTCCTTTCCCCATATTTGTTGTTAAGCAGTCTCTATGTTTGCTACTATATATGCAACAACTGTTGTGGTAGATATGTTTGGGTTCCTTCTCAAATTTCACAATTAGCTTCGGTAGATGTCTAGTCGATGATGGAAGATTGTTTGGGGAAAAGAGTTCGTTTTGCTACTCTACTTCAAAAGCTCAGCTGTTCCTGCCAATGATTGTTATGGTAGGCAAGGGAGCTAGAAAAGCTTTTTGTATACTTGAAACAATTCAAGTTTCATGTAGGGTTTCCTTGGTATCTGAATGATAAATTTTGGTGAACCTTCAGAATCTTTTTCAATATATTTGTATGTCTACCGTTACAAGTTCTTGCTACATAGGGTGGATCACTTGCTATTAGACATTATTTTTTCTATTGCTTTATTTTGAGGAAGTAGATTGTCTATAAAAAATTAGTGCGTACAAGCATATTTGGTTGCAACTGTGTTTATAAATAACTCTAGAGATTTTCTGGGTAGGGAAGTACATATTTCCTGGTGTTAATGATTATATCAATTTTTTTTTTTTGATCAGCAAGCAGTACTAATATTTTATTCCGAGAAGGAAAAAACAAAGTACAAGAAGACCCATGGTTAGGGCAAGATACAGTTGAGTGCTAACATTGGTGAGTGAAACTAGAGATCTAGTTACAAGATTGACTGCTTAAGATCTTTGTAGATCGACTACAAGATTGACTGCTTAAGATACAGTTGAGTACTAAATGATTATATCAATTAATTTCACATTACAATGGTCCCTACATAGATGATATATGACATTATAATGTATATCTTGATGTTGGGTTTTGTCCTTTATTTGATCTGTCTACCATCTAAATGAAGTTTTCTTTGGTACTCGTTAAAGATTTGCCAGGTTGGGATTTTTAAGATGTCATTTGATTTGTATGGCAATATAAGAAATTGTCCCTTGATTCATGAATTGGTCCATAAACTGCTTCTTTGAAATATTAGCCTCTTATTCTTGTTCAAAGAATCTTGTAAAGAAAAGGGCGGTCCATTGCTTGTGACTTCCATCATTGTATGATTTGGGGTGGTTATTTTAGTATATGGTCTTACCTTAAAGTTATAAGGTAACAAACTTACTTTTGTGACAATGCTTGTTCTCTTGTGAGAATCTGGCAATTTTCTAGTTTTATTCCATCTGGCAAGGTCCAGTTACCATTTCCCTTGCACACCAAGGAATGGAAAGAGAGTACAGTTTTGGTGTTTGAAACTTACATGTGAAGATTGATTAGCAAAACTTTTTCAGGAATTTTATGGCTTCTGCTTTGCATATGGTGCTCTGCTCATACTTGCTTTCATTTTATTAGTACTGTTCTTTTTTGAAGTTGTCTTGCAGTGGTGATATTTTTCAGAGGAGTTGTTGTGATTGAAAGAGAATAAAGAGGTCTGTTCACTGTGCCATTATTTATTCTGCTAAATGCTTATAAGCTGCTCCACTAACTGTAATTGGGTGCTTGTGTGATTTTAGTAAGAGTAGAAGGTGTGAGTAGCTGTTCAGTTATGTTAGAAGATAAAAATTACTCCCTCCATTCTTAAATGAGTGTCCTGGTTCTCTTAGATTTTTGTCCCAAAATAGTGTTTCGTTTCCTTTTCAGAAAGTTAAGTATGCATGAATTACCAATAGTATCCTTGAGTTTACAACACAGGGTTACAAGAGGAAATGTACATACAATATTAACCAACTCCCCCCTAATTTTTCTCAAAATGGAAACTAAGACACTCATTTTGGGACGGAGAGAGTATATCTATTAAAAATGAAATAATGGTTACCTATGTTGTATGTGTTCGGCTCCAAAAAGGTTGCATAGTATAAGATGTGGGTAGCAAAGATGATAACACTTAGTTGGATTTGTAGAAACACTGGTAATGATAACCTCATAAATGAGATTGTTTGAGCAAGAGTTGTGGTAGTGCCAATTGAAGATAAGATGCGAGAAAACTAGTTAAAATAGTTTAGACCCGTAGAGCGTATGGAGATTGATAAGCCACCGAGAAAATGTGAGAGAATTCTGTTATGATACATTAAAAGACACTATAGCATTGGTTTAGGAGAGGAGATAACAATAGATATGATGGAATTGAGGTAAATGTAGCCGACTGCTACACTTTTTTTTCCCGAAATGATGTCATAAAGAAACTTTAATGTGGATTATATGACATCTTGCAATGATTTTTTTATGGTTCTTGCGTCATGCATCACATGTATTAGGTATATCATATATCCAGTGATAATTTTCTCTTCTTTCCGGACAATAATGCTATAGAATTAGAGGACTACAGGACCTAAGTTGTGGTGACTACGTCACCTTCTGGAATAAGCGAATGTTATTGTTGTCCATGCATCATGTGCTTTTCTGTATAATGGGTCAGTTGTGGAAACATCTTTTAGTTTTAGCCAATTTGTCAAGAAAAGATTCCCCAATTCAGTGCATGCACAAGAAACCTCTTGAAAAAAGAAAAAAGTAAAAAAAAAGCCCATTAGGCTACAAATTTGTTTGAGCTGTGATGCTTCTCTGCTGCAAAAAAACTCCAGTTTCATTGATCCAAAACCAGACATATTGTCAGAAACTAGTATGCATTGAGTTCTTGCCTTCAAAGAGAGTTCTGTAGGTTGACTTTGTACTAGGAAATGAAACTAATGGCCTTATAGCAAGTTACAGTTGTTTCAGTTTCACTCAAATGTCATGAAAACTTCCATAGGGTACACTGCATTGAACTGCATTCTTGTTTATTGTAAACTTAGTTCTCAAGTTAAGTTCAGTCTGATATTTTATTATTTTATGCACAACATACTCATTGTTCTACTTTTAATTATTTAGGGTTTAGTAGTAGCTGTTGCTATATTAGGGACATGACACATTTTGCTTTCAAGTCTTAGTTATATAGTTGTGAATTACCGTTAATCTGATATTTTGCTATTTAAAGTACGAATTGGGTTTTCAGAGACAGAACTTGCATAGTAGTTTAGTTTATTCTTTTGTGGAATCTGAGTACTGAAAAAAATATTGGAGAAGGAACAGTTTGACTAATATTCTTATATATTATAATATCAAATAATTAGCACCCATGGCCTTATAAACAAACTGATAAAAAAAGACCCATTATAGTAAGCTGTGGCTCATAAGAATTTAAAAACATATCACAAAGCTTTTAGCAGCCTGGACACAACACAACCACCTTAAGAACAGACAACACAGAGACTACCCTTTTTTTCTGATCTGCTAAGGTTGGTGTATAATATCTTTTTAGGCAGTTGCAATTGGATCCAAAGTAACATTAGCCTCCACAGCTTTCATGGCTTCAAATCTGGGCTCTTTGGCTTGGAACTTGAGGCCAGAGTAGAGCTTCATGTAGTCTTCAAACACGAATTTCGGGTACACTTGCTTCTCTTCTGTTTCTTTCTCCAACAGGGCTGGTGCTGGATAGATGACTGCATCACTTCCCGGGTTGTAGAAGGAAGCTATGGACATTCGCGTGCCGTCTGATTGGGCTATCACACGGTGCTCTATGCTCTTGTATTTCCCATTGGTAATCACCTATAAAAAATTCATCGTTTTTGGATTGTAATAAGCTTTTCAGTTACAATAACGCTTACTGATATCATGTTTGATATTGAGATTTTAGGTTGTACCTCGAGCTGGTCACCGAGGTTGATGACGATGGAGTGGTGCATGGGAGGAACATCAACCCACTTCCCGTCTTTCAGAAGCTGGAGGCCACTAACCTTGTCATCCTGGAAGAGCAATATGAGGCCTCCGGCATCTGTATGTGCCCTGAGTCCCTTGATCAGGTCTGGCTTGGGACATGGAGGGTAGTTGCTGACCTTGGTGCCAAAGGTTGGACCCTTTGAGCCATAGAAAGCTTTTTTCAGGTAACCTTTCTCCAGCCCAAGATTCTCGCATAACAGGTCTAGTAGCTCCTCAGCTAGTTTCTCAAGTTTTGCTGCAAATTCCTTCATCACCTTCCTGCATACCATATATAGAACTCAATGAGACTATGGTAATTAAGGTTGCTGATGCTTAGATCACAGGTTTGGGTCAAATAAACAGTATCAGGTAGCATTTGGATTAATTTTTTGGATTGGGAATGTGAATGAGATTCCCATTCTAAAGCCATTTTCATGTCCGGAAAATCATAACCCGAACATGAACAATGAGAATCTCATTCCCAATTCCCATTCCGTTTCTTGATTCATGAACAAAAATTCGAATCCAAACGCTACCTACATGTCTTGGTGTGAGTAATGAAATGTGATTCTGTGAATGAAAAAGTCGAGAACTGTCTGATTTTTGTTACCTGTACTCGTCTTGCAGATCAGGGACTTGAGAGATGTTTGATTCTGGGAGATGTTTCAAGAAAAAAGTGCTCTCCCAATCCAAGTCCTCAACCTCTGCCTCCACTCCTTCAAGACCCTTACTTGCCACCATTTCCTTGAACCTCTGCTCCATACACTTCCTGTAATGCTCTTTTGTCATCTTCTCCACAGTGTCAAGCAGCTCATAGGGTATGCCATGGTTCAATAGCTACACAAAAACAACAAATCTTTCATCACCACCTATACAATACAAAAAGAATGTAACATTTTTTTTTAGAAACACATACCTCAAAAAAACCCCAGTTTTCACAAGCATCCTTGATCTTCTCCATGGTTGCTGCTCTCTCCTCACCATTCAACTTCTCCATGTTGATCACTGGAAAGTTCTCCATCTCCAACAGAAATAAGGTATTTTTTTTCCTCCTTCTCTTGTGTTCTCACACTAGTGTTTGTTTCTTGCTCACACACACTCAAGACTCAAGGCTCAAAGAGAAAAGTTTGTGTTTTTTTGTAAGTAGGGTGTAGTTTTGTGGGGTATTTATAGAGGTAGGGAAGACACAACACACAAATAGTAGTAAAGTAGAAGGGTGGTTTGAACTTTGAAGTTTCCATATTTTATTTTCCTTTTATTTTTTTGTTGGGTCAATGAGAATTTTTAAAGAACAAAAAGATCAAAGTCATGGTGGACTTGGTGGTGGTCCATTTTGGTTTAATAGTCATCATCTTAGTTTGGGGGTGGTGATATAAAGGATAAATCCACACTGTTTATATTGATTAGACAAAAATACCCTTATACTCATCCTCCAATTATCTGATCAAATTTCTTCAATTTCTCAAAAGAGAATATAAAGTAATAAATGCTTTTTTTAATGCTATAATAGGGTCCTGTCTTTGTCACAATGCATGTAGATAAGGGTAATTAAGTCCAGAAGAGAAAAATGGTGTGGATTTATCCATTTTGAGTTTAGTTTGGCACAAGATATGGCTAAGATGAGAAAGTGGTTGCTAGGCTTTGCCTTGATGAATTGATTGGACCCCACTCACTATATGGCAATGGCATGGTGGTGTTTGTGATTGTAAGTTTGAATTTTGGACCATTTTTAAAATTGATGTCTAGGAGGAAGCTGCCTACCTCTTGCACTTCTCAACACAGCTAATTTTCCCACCTTTTTCTTGAATTTTCTTTCAAGACATTGGCATGTTACATATGCCCTACTGTGTCTCTAGATGAAATTACCTTATTGCCCTTTTATTGACTTGTGTTAGGGGGGTTGCATTATGTGTTCAAAAACTATTATTGGAGTAAACAGATGGTACATGGCATTATGGCAATAGGGGTAGAAACATGAAGTCCATCCATTTTGATGCATTTGAATGATGACATGTGTACGGTAAGGATTGTACGTCGATTTTAGTACATATCGATGCTATTCTTATTATAAATGACGGTCGAAAAACATTTATGAAGAAATCCTAGTGTTTCAATAACGTTATACAACATTACTGTTTACGCGCTTATAGAGCTAAGTGGTATCGATTGGAAGACTGTTTGACCACGAGCATTTAAATCTAAAAGTGGTACAATGCTTGCATCATAGTTTAATTATAGTATGAAACGTTAAATTGTTTAGTTTCAAATTTGACATCCTCGGGCAAAATTGTTTTTGTGTTGCTTGTCCATGATGAAATGCTATCAATTCCATGCCCATGTACATTGAATCAATTGTTATTTTTGTGATATTTAAGAAAGTTTCTTATAATGCTCTCCTAATTTGGTGGAACACATGACACACCTGTCCTAAAGAAATAGAAAACAATAGTAATGATAATAAAGATGCACCTATTCACAATTGTCAAAAGACCATTTTGATATTGATATTGATATTGATGTTGCTCATCATTTCAGAAACCTTCATTATTGTGTAAAATTGGATTAATGGAGTTCCTTCTACTCCATTGAGAGCCGACATAGGCTGAGTTAAATTGATCAATTTTTAAGTCAAATTTAATTATACAAACTCACATATTTTATACTTAAAATTCAAGATCGGTTCTTTCAACTCGAAAATCAAACTAATTGTTTCTACACATTTATAAAATTAAATTATCTATGAAACAAATAAATAAATGTATGCATATATATAAAGAGTGACAACACATTAAAACGAGGGCATCTAGAAATTTTAATGTGTTTTCGTGTATTTTCAACAGATAAAAAAAAAGTGTTTTCATGTATATATATGATTATATAACTAAATAGATGAAGTTTTTGAATGTACCAAACTTTTGTTTCTCCAAAAATAGCAAGACAAAGATTTGTTGCCATAAAATGTAATATAACTATTTTTTAAAAGGTTATATTTTAGTTATATCTTAATTAATATTTTTTTTTGAAGTTTATCTTAATTAATATTTAAATAGATTCCTTGGCAACTATATTATTAAAAATCTATCAGAACTAATATTTATGTTTGGTTATTACTAAATGAATTAGGTTTTTGAATGTGGCAAACTATTTGTTTCTCCAAAAATAGCAAGGCAAAGATTTTTTCATGGTCTACATTCTTAATTAAAATGCAACATAACAATCATTATTGTTTTGCTATTTATAATTTATTGTTATAAATAGGTGTCTTGAAAACTATATTGCCTGACTTGACAGAGCACACTTTGTTTTACCCAAAATATATATATGATGCCTCACTTCAAGAGGCAACATATTTTTAAATTTAAATTTGTTTTCTTATGATATCACCAACAAATTAACAATCATTAGCATCAATATCATGCCGAATGAGAGATTCACAACAGACTTATTCAAGTTATATGAATACCCAAATATTATAAGATTGTTTCTATCAATGATAGGGAATAGTTGACATGATTATTAATGTGAGAAAATATGATTTAAATCACAACTATTATTTTAAGTGAGAAATCTGTTTAATTCATAGTTCAGTGTAACTGACAGATTATTAAAAAACGGATATTTGCAAATCAATAACCATTAGTCTCAAAACAAAGATGTTATGACGAATTAGCGTCACCAACGGTATTGAGTTTGATTGAGCGGGTTGGAGGAACATGCCAATGAGCAAAAGACATTTGTGATTAAGCTATCTACTATGGAAGAGAAGACATTATATAAATTCCTAAGTTTATGTGAAATGTCATTGTAGACTAAGTTAATATTTATTTAGATTGACAACTCAATGTAAACTAAGTTAATAATGACTTAATATCATATACTCTACTAAATGGATAATTCTCATCCTCTTATTGTTTTATAATTATTTACTTTCCTTTTATTGTCACCAAATTTGTTTGCTCTAAAATTGATTTGGTCCACAATATATATATATATATATAT
>JAYMTF010000177.1:0-47434 GCA_036897485.1 Pelargonium nanum
GCTTCTGATTGGCCGATGTCAAGGTGGGGCCCGCAGACCTTCCAGTCTCATGTCTGTTTCCTGCTGGATATGCACACCAGCAGGCAGGCGGTGTTCTTCTGTCCTCTGCCTATTGGATCTGCACACCAACAGGGTAGGCAGAGCTTCTCAGTCTAGCATGTCTCTGTGTTCGCTGGTTCTACCTGCCAGCAGAGTAGTATTGGTCTCGGTCTCCGGCCATGTGGGAGAGTGAGGTGGTCTTTTGGTCGAAGCCTTGTGTCTGACCTCTGGGTTACTGGTGTTAGTGTTCTTGTAATACGATGAGTGTATCTTGATAGCTTGATATGTCGTGAGTGCTCTAGGGCGAAGCTACGCGCGAGCCCGCAGGCGTGACAGAGTCCGCGCGGCGCGCGATATGTGCGAACAGATGCGCATGGTCGGGGATGCATATTGAAGTGTCTTCCGGTCTTCCACCCTTTCACCTTTCCACCCTTCCACTCTTCCGCTCTTCCACACTTCCACTCATCCTTTCACTCTTCCACCTTTTCCACCCTTCTGCTCTTCCACCATTCCACTCATCCTTCTACCCTTCCACCCTTCCACTCTTCCACCCTTCAAGCGGAGGGAGACCCTTCTAGGAGCGGCGGACCCATTTGTAGGAAGGCTTATGGACTCTACAGAGCGGGCTTGTCTTCATGGATGGGCCTACTGCTCGAGTAGGATCTCGGACCGGTCGTGTTTAATCCTGACCCATTGGAGCTTTCTATTCGGACTTGCACCTTCCCAAGGCCCAGTTTGGCGACTCGAGTTGACCCTGCCATCTGATTATGCGGGCCACGTGTCACCCGCTCACTAGTCAGGACACTTATGATTTTTTGTGCCGAATCACCACTTTAGGCAACTGAAAATTTCATTAAGTACTAACAGGACCATTTTCTCCTTGCATTAATTACCTTTTGATCTTTTTGGGGGATCAGAATTACCTTTTGCTCTTAGTTCACCGTTAAAAACTTAAAAGTATATATTAAAGTTCATGAATAAAAATAAAAGAAAAGAACAATAATTGAAAGAAGAAAAAAAAACATTCAAAGTTACTTTGTATATAGTCAACACGTTCCGTATGATGGAAAAGTCAAAATCCAGATAAAGAGAAACAAATATTGAAAAGAAAATGATAGGATAAGCATTAACTTTGAAAAACTCAAGAATGTCAATTTCAGAATTTACAGTATTAATTGTTGTTAGATCCTGTATATATCGTATTGATTTCACAAATAAATAATTGTAAAGCTGCTATTTTTGAGCAGTAGAGGAGTGAGTAGCAATTATTTGCTGTACCACATTCAGGACTAGTCGTCGGGTCGGTCAAGTGCAGAGAAAGAGGAAGGGAACGAGCAAATTCGCAAGATATTCACATTCCGTACTGTGATTCAGAGCCAGAGAGAGGCGCTATAAAGGGTCCGTATCTGTGTGGCGCGTTAATGGCGATCCCACAGAGTGTTGTGTCGTCCTCATAATCCACAAAAAGCAATAATATTGATCGATCAGAGAAGATGGGTCACCAGTACCATCACCATAGCTCCAACGATGGAGTTTCTCAGCGAGTCAATAGCCCTCGCCTCTCCGGCCCCATGACTCGCCGAACTCACTCCTTCAAGCGCCAGCCCAACAACACCAAGAACAGTAGCGGCGCCGCCGATTCTGTTTTCGCCACCCACCACGAGATTGATTTCCCGATCAACTCGCCCAGATCTGAGACTCTCATCGAAGAACCTCACTTGGTCCACAGAGTTCATGTCGGTGCGTTGAAGGCTCTGTTGAAGAAGCCTATTGGATCTCTGGCCATGGATTTCGGGCTGAGGGGGAAGAAGAAGCTCGGCCATTGGATGTTCTTGCTCTTCTGTGGTGTGTGCTTGTTTATGGGTGTTTTTAAGATTTGTGCTAATGGGTGGTTTGGATCTGCCATTGAAAGAGCTGGGTCGGTTCAGGTTGGTTTGGTTCTTATATCTTTTTATTGTCCATTGCATTGCTTACATCACTATGTTCATACTTCACAGCAATGCTTGAAGTTGGTGTATTTGGATTATGTTTGTTTTCACAGATCACTGTATTTGGAATTGTTAACTTCAGTTCACATGATTGAATATCTTAAAATTTATTTGATGAGATATGAGGATTAACTTTTTAGATTTAAGCATACCCTCTGCAACTAAGATAAATGTGGGCAGGAACTAATCAGATTTTGTGCCTGTTTTTATTAAGTGGCGAATTTAAGGCATATTGAAATTTCTGTATTTTGAGCTAACACAGATTTATGAGACCACTTGTTTGGCACTAATTATTCCATGTTATCTTTTTCTCAGTTGATCTTCATTGTTGTTGGGTTATCTTGCACTGTTGAATTACATGATCTGACTGATTGCTTTGCCAATATTGTTCCTTACCTAAATCGTTCTACCTTTATTTTTAGGAATTACCACACTCCACTGGTCTAAATACCATGGATCAAAGCTCTCATGATTACGGATACAAGGAGGAAGGAAGCATGGTTGAACGCACTCTAAGAGCAGTGTCATCTGGAATATTCAGTAACCAGAACTTCGAAGTAAATTCTCAGTTCCACCTTATTCATGTTATGTATGTGTGTAGATAGAGATAGAGAGAATGGTGTGGGAGGTCAAGATTTTAGTCTGTATCATATAAGTATTTACAAGTTTCTTAATTCTTTTCAAGATCTAAAAACGGAATGATTTCTGGGTTTTGTTGTTTAATTTTATTTTGGAGAATGTGCTTATTACTCATATTTTTTATTTACTTCTTTGCAGTACTCAGGTGCTATCTGGTCCAAACCCGAAAGTGAGAATTTCACTCAGTGTATTGACCTGCCAAGTAGTCACAAAAGTATGAGCCTTATTTCTCTAAATAAACAACTCTCTGTGAATATGTCTAGTGCATGTGCATGTATGTGAGAAAATTTATTTGATTTTTCATGTCATCTGAAACCTTGTTATTGCATCTCTTGGCAGAGCTAGATGCAAAGACAAATGGTTACATTCTCATAAATGCTAATGGAGGCCTGAACCAGATGAGATTTGGGGTCTGATTGTTTAGTCTGATTTTTTAGTAGGTTTCATAGGTCATACAGAAATCGTAAACTGATATATAATCAATTCTGGAGTGCAGATTTGTGATATGGTTGCTATAGCTAAAGTTATGAAAGCAACACTGGTCCTTCCTTCTCTTGATCACACCTCGTATTGGGCGGATGATAGGTTTGTTCTATATCTTGTGCTGCAATGTGCAAACTTGACATCTTTTTTGTATCATGATGAAACACCTAATGCGTAGTCAGTGAAGTTGCCCAAAGGGTCTATATCATATACATTCAAGTTATTAATGATCTTATGAGAGCCAACTGATATTTTATCCTTTTTTTTTTTTTTTTTTTTTTTTGCAGTGGCTTTAAAGATCTATTTGATTGGCAGCACTTCATTGAAACACTGAAGGATGATGTTCACATTGTTGAGGCATTACCACCCCCCTATGCTGGAACTGAACCTTTTGTTAAAACACCAATATCTTGGTCTAAGGTATAATATATTTTTCCATCTTTAAGCATCATTCTGTCTATGTTAGTAGAGGTGCATTATGTTTGCTTGCTCCAGGGAAGTTGTGTTGTTTTGTGCTCATAATTAGTTACATCATGACATGCCACACGTCAGTATATACATATATTTTTTAGAGGGACCTCATTCGCATCAAGAAAGAATAAATGGAGTGCAGAGTCATCACAAATAACAGGGAGTGAAAGTTCAATTACCCTCGATGGCACGGAATTACTAAAAATGATTATGTTAGATACCCTGGAGCTATAATTCATAGGGATGGTGAGATTGAATAGGACTAGAACTGGAACTATTACATGAGGCTGAAATGGAGGAGTACTTCAGGGTTCAATTTGTTAAAAGAATTTCACAAAAAGTGAAGGGTACGCTCCATAGTACAACTATGCAGTTGTATGAGTAGTGGAAATGAGAATGCGTAGGTGGTCGTTTGTAATATTAGGAAGGATTATTTGAGCTACAGTTAGGGTTGCTCTAATTGATATTAATATGAGGGACAGCTGTCTAAAGTGGTTTGTACTTGTGCAGTATAGGTAGTTAATGATTCATTCGGAAGGATGAGAGAGAATTCAATTAAGATAAATATAAAGAACCAGGGGAGACTTAAGTTAACGTGGAAACATATAATAAGGAAATGCATGATAATGCAAGACTTTGTGTATAATGTACCAAATGTATCACTAGATAGGATGCAATGGAGAAGGAGAATTCGAATGGAGGATATTGAAGAGTTATGTTAAAGGACTATTGTGGCCAACACCAATCTAGTTTAGGGAAAAGGCTTGGTTGTTGTTGACCTTATATTGCATCAGAAAGTGCAACTACCTATAATTTTAATTCTTTAACCAACCAGAATAGGTATTTATTTATAATATTGGAGAACATTTCACTTAGAAGATCATAATTTGGCCATACCCAATATTTGTACCTCATATTGTTCTTTCTAACATTCAAAGTCATTCCAGTTATTTACTTCACTTTTTTTTTTTTATTGTTTGCAGGCTAGTTATTACCAAAAAGAGATCCTTCCACTCTTGAAGCAGCATCATGTAATATATTTTACTCACACTGATTCTCGGCTTGCCAACAATGGTCTCTTAAATTCCATACAAAAGCTGAGATGCCGTGCAAATTATAGGGCATTAAAATATTCAGCTCCAATAGAAGAACTTGGCAACCGTTTGGTTTCTAGAATGCGTCAGCACAGAAGCCCCTATCTTGCTCTGCATTTGAGGCAAGTTCTGATTGTACTCTTGAAACTGAAAATTCCTTTTAGTTTGAAGTGTGTCAAGTTTTGCTGATCAAGTAGTTTTCTTATTTGTTCCCAAGGGGACAGCCTAATATTTCAAGCATTATTCTTCCTTCTAAAAAAGCAGTTATCTTATTTGCTCTTTTTTATTATACTGGCGAAAGTCCATTGAAGTGTATGCTTAGGAGGATGCAATTAATTTGCTATCTATCTTCAAATTTGTAATCATCAAGGGGCAATGAAGTGTCTCAATTATCTTCTTTACTTATAAAAGGGGGTTTAGAATAAATAGTTTGGATTCTTATACAAATATCAATTTTAATTATGTTCTCTCCTTTGATATAGGTATGAGAAGGACATGCTGTCATTTACCGGCTGTA
Source organism: Pelargonium nanum (assembly GCA_036897485.1). Classification (NCBI taxonomy): domain Eukaryota; kingdom Viridiplantae; phylum Streptophyta; class Magnoliopsida; order Geraniales; family Geraniaceae; genus Pelargonium; species Pelargonium nanum. Next base: position 5,232 of record JAYMTF010000177.1, read on the forward strand.
GTCATAATTTGACAGCAGAGGAAGATGATGAGCTGTATAGGATGCGACTTGCAGTTGAACACTGGAAGGAGAAAGAAATCAATGGGACTGAGAAAAGGTTGCTTGGTGGTTGCCCGTTGACCCCAAGGGAAACTGCTCTTTTGCTCAAAGGTCTGGGTTACCCGTCCAGCACCAGAATATACTTGGTAGCTGGGGAAGCTTATGGGAATGGTAGTATGCAATATCTTAAGGATGAGTTCCCCAACATATTTTCCCATTCTACTCTTGCTACAGAGGAAGAGCTCAAACCATTTAAGAATCACCAGAACATGTTAGCTGGTATAGACTACACCGTGGCTCTTCAGAGTGATGTCTTTGTTTACACTTACGATGGAAATATGGCAAAGGCGGTCCAAGGTCATAGGCGCTTCGAGAACTTCAGGAAGACTATCAGTCCAGACAAGTAACATTCTAACCTTCTTTCCCCTTTCTTTAGCTTTGTTGGTATTGTTTATAGTTCTAGAATTGCAGCATGTGGTACTCATTATTTGTTGATGCAGGATGAATTTGGTAAAGCTCGTTGATGACTTTGATGAAGGAAAAATTACCTGGAACAAGTTTAGCTCAGAAGTGAAAAAGCTTCACGAAGACCTTGTTGGAGGTCCATATCTAAGGGAGGCCGGAGAGTTTCCGAAGCTTGAGGAAAGTTTTTATGCTAACCCCCTTCCAGGGTGCATCTGTGCTCGAAAACAAAAAAGGTAGTGGCTAATCACACGGTTACTTACTTTACACGGCTTGAGTTGTGCCGCACACAGAAGAGTTGAACGGGTGTGTGAAGCATTCTTATTCACATGTGCAAGGTTTGTGCAAGGTTCGATCTTACCACTCACTGTCAAGGAAACGCCGTGTTGAGCAAAATAGAACAATGAGGTGAGGAGTGATCGCTGCTCGGCCCTATAATATGTTGCCTAATCAAAGGGGGGTTGCTACAGGGAAGTGTCGAAAGATACAAACTAAGACTAACTTCCTTTGTGTGAACATAAACTCCATAGAATGACATGACATGGCTGTATTTTATTTAATCTTTTGTGAGGAATTGGGAAAGAGGCGGGTTGTAGATTGTGCAACAGTTTTGTATTGGTTAGAGTTGAGTGAATAACGAATGATTTGTACTACTCGTGCACTGCACGTCAATAAAAAAAGAAAAGAAATACGGTATGATTATAAAGAATTTATAAAATGTTCATAGATAAATATTGTGAACAGAACGTCTAAAATGTAAAATTGAAACTGCCTCTCCGAATGCTCACTGAGACAAGACTCAATGGGGGGGTTATGTTGAATTCTAACCTGATTTCCATAGTTTACTACTCGAAGTCGATCTTGTTAGATGAGAAATCGAAAATAAGGCAACACATGACAATGTGAGAGCATATGGAAAGGGGGTAGATTTAAATCATCAGTTAAACCACAAAAGTTAATTTGGGCAATTAGAAGCTCACAAAAATGTAACCCAAAACATACAATTGTTCAAAACCAAACTGTATACCCCAAACGTTACAACACAACTGTGTGCAGTAGACATGGCCCTCTATACTTGCAGAATAGACTCAACAAGATCCTGGAGAGCCCCAAGCTCTCCCTTGTCAATCATCCGGAATTCCTGCGCCACGGACAATTATATATTAGTATATGGATATACCAAATTAACGATCTTCACACACACACACACACACACACAGCAAACACGGTTCAGTTCAAACACTCAGATTTAAAACACTCACCCATGTAAAAAGCACAAAATGCTTAAAACAAGTGTTGAGATGAGCTTCTTCCTTCAAACTCACAATCTTCTGAAAATGAGAGTGATAGATGTGAGCATACACACGGAATAGCCTTTTGAAAATTGTCTTCACAACATCTCGGAAGTTTGCTGGGAAGGGTGCCCCTGTATCAAATACCAGTGTGTCAATGATAAATAACAACTGAAGATAGAAAAACGTTGTCATTTGATCAATATGCTATATAACAAAGTTTAACTCACCCAACTTCTGAGGAAAAATTGATTCATCATCTAGCTGACCCTCGATCCAGTCCATCAAATACTCAACATATTTTGGGGCAGACACCGCTATTGGTTTCTTAATAGCAACCCCATCGGCCCATCTGTACTCATATCTGTTGATAATTTAACTGAAGTGAGAACAAGAAGTTGAATTCATGACAAAGTAGACTGGCATACAGAATTAGGTTCTAACATCATTGGTGGAAGAAAGTGTTCTGATCAAACATACTTGTGAAGGTGATATAGTGATTAATGAGAATAAAAGTTGACCACTTTATGCATTGCAAAACCTTTATAACTCATTTGAAATAACTGAGTGATTTCTTCATCATTGAAACTCAGAAGCCTGTCCTCAACCCCTTCCCCAAAATATAATACCAAGGAAAATTCCTAAATTATGTTGGATCAGAGTTATTTTTTTCTCACATTTAAACAGGACAAAAAACTTTGTTGAAACTAAAAATGATGGTAAAGAAGATCTCGAACGCCTAATTTTGATTGCAGTGGTACATCTGCCTAAATCATTAGCAGTACACTAATTGATTTAGAAAAAGAAGTGCATCATATGCATACATCACCCTATCATCTCAAAAGATAAAAACAAAGGGGGCCACAGCTTACAAGAATGCTAACTCAAACATTGACCAAACAAAACATGTTGCTGAAAATATATTTTAGGGGAACAGGGTAATACAAACAAAAATAAATAAGATTGCATTGAAAATATACTAGAATCAACACGCATTCAAAAAAAAAAGAAAAAAAAAAGAATCAACACAAAAACAGAAATAATTGAGATGTAGAAATTGATACTTTGGTCCTGCTGACATTGTTGGGCAGTTGGATGGAGTGCAGAACTCAGTAAGAGTACCATACAGAATGTTCACTTGGTTGAAGAAATCTACCGCTGTAAGACAAAGAACACAAATAAATAGAAGTTGAATGCAAATTGCAAACCCCATTTACTCTTCATGCTCATTAATTGCATGGGGAACAAATATACAGACATATGACTATAATGGTCCGTTTGAATTTGATCTGAAATCCTGTATTTGAGAAAAATACAATATTTGGATGCAAAAAGAATTGAATTTAGATTTGGCTCAATCCAATAGGATCCAAAACATGCCTATAACATAGGATTTCAAATGACAACTCGTACCTTGTCAATTGAAATTACATGGTCTCTCAAACATTTTATTTGTATTTGAAAGACAACATTTCAAGTCCCAAATTTTCTTTTTATATCGTATACTTTTCAGGGAAAACAAACAAACAAACAATCAAATAAATGAATAGGCAATTTGGCAAGTCGAACAAAAACTGAAGGAAAGGGGAAAACGTATATATATATAGATATAGATATAGATATAGATATAGATATAGATATAGATATAGATATAAGAAGTTGAATTTGAATAGCATTATAATGTAAACTAAGATTATTACATCTCAATTACCAATCTACTACAAATCCAACATGTCTGTATCTAAAATAAATCTATACAAACCTCAAAGTGAGGATATTCACACACCATATCTATTTGAAAATTTGCAGTTTATACTATCTATTAACCATAGAGAAATAAATGTACGAGTCAAGATATGAATCCTTATAGAGGCAGTTTGGCTAGCCAAACAAAATCTAACGGAAGGAAAAAAATATATACGTAAGAACTTGAATAAAGTTATAATGTAAGACAATAGATCTTCAATTACAGATCAAAATAAAAATACTGCATCTGTTATCGTATCCAAAATAACTCCGTTGTACTCTAACATATCTGTCTGAAATATTTGATTGAAAACATCATAACAAAAAATTTACATGGTATCAGTAATCGAATGGTCAAGAAACTGATGTGCACACAAGTCTTACCGTTCACAGCGAGCCACTCATTGATATCTTCTCCAGGAGGTAGTTGGACAGCTTCTCTCAAATTTCCACTTCCCAGGGTGGCATCAATGTGTTTTTGAAGTTGAGCACCCTGCATTTGGAGATAGGACATACTGGCTGAACTCAAACAACAGGTTATCACCAAAAGAAATGTTCAAACTTCGCCACACAATCAGGTGGTTATAAAGGATAGGGGATAACCTTACTTCCTGATAGAGCACTCTTTTTGGGTCTAAATGTCTTCTGGTTTCTGCTCAAGTCCAGTTTCGGAGATAATTAATCACCCAGGGAACAAATAGGGAAAGTTTTCCAAATTAATGTGAAAAATGACATACATAGAAGAAACTCAACACAGGTAAGCAATTACCAAGAATGAATATCACTATAAGAAACCATTAAGATTAACAGCGAGGCATTGCCTTCAGTAACTATACCCATTAAAAAAGACAATGATGTACAAATCTTCAATTTCGTACTGTTGAATGTACAGTTATTAAGTGGCTGCAGTAACCCATTCAAGGTCTAATTGTTTAAGCAAGTCCATCCTATCAAATGAATTGACAAGTAAATCATATTAGTTGAGCAATATATATGATCCAACTATGAAACAATGATTAACCCTTTTGTTTGGCGAATTGTGTCAGGTGTGCATGTCAGACAGACTCTCAAGTCCTACTCTATAATTTTAGAAAATAAAACAATAAATAGGATGGTAATATTTGGTTTGATTGTTGAATTTGAACTTATAATGGTAATGATTTCTAATTATTAATGACTAAACATGTTGAAAATTGAATTGATTACGATTATTATTGTGTTTTTTTTTTTTTGAGAAGATTATTATTGTGTTTAGTTAGTAACAAAGACAGCTTAAATTTTAATTTAGCTTGCTTATTGTTAAATTTAACTTTAATAAAATTAGAAACTAAATGTTCATATAATTTATTAGATCTAGAATATATATTTCTAATTGAAAAAAAAAAAGTAAGTGAATCGTGTCCTAAGTTATTATATAATGATGAATCATGTATGTGAATAGTGTCCTGTGTCCGAATTGGTGTTTCTTAGTGATCCAACCCATAGTTAGTCAATGAATATTATCAGCATTAAAATGGGAATTATATTATAATATTAAATATGACACCAAAATTCAAATTTAAAAGAAAAGAAAGAAAAACGGAATGGGATCACACTTCACATATAGAAATTAAGCATCAAAAACTAATTCTTATATATATATATATATCAACATCCATATTTTATATTTAGTACAGTGAAATTTTACAAAAAAGAAATAAAAGATATACATATTGGTTCTAAGAGCTTCATGTAGGATGCTAAAAGTTGATTTTTAAAATTTGATTATTTTGTATGCTACCCAAAATGAATAACTTTCAAATTATAAAGGTTATGCTTTAATCTCATATTCATTGAACCTAAACTTGCCGGGGAAAATATCATTTTAATCATTGTGTCACAATATATTTAGATCCCTAAGTAAGAATAAATTCTACTCCCTCCGTCCCAAAATGAGTGTCCACTTTTCTTCTAAAAAGGCATGTTAGTTAGAGTTAGACTTTTCCTCTTATACAACCATTCTAGTAACAAACTCAAGAGATTCCAATTACTTTATCTTAGAGATATTGTTGGTAATTCATGTATAACTAACCAAAAAAGAAAGTGAACACTTATTTTGGATAAAATTTTAAGAAAAAGGGACACTAATTTTGGGACAGAGAGAGTATTTATTTTATACCTGCCATTCCTAAAGATCGCAAGAAAACCAGCATTGATCAAAGTTAAAACTTGGTAACGGGGGACTGCATAACCCAAATGGAAAATTTCAAACATCCTCTTTCATAAATGATGTCTCATTTGGCTGGATCACTTTAAGCAATGAATCATCCATGCATTTGATGTCCAATATGAACACAATTATTCATAGCTTGCATGATCTAACTAGCATACGGATTGTAATTATAGTTCCAAAGCAGGTTGTTTTAAGGACTACCCTGCCTCAAGCTGACTTTCTGTATAATCAATCTAACACAGTTATGTAAAACTTTGTAAATATAAGGATTATATATTAAACTGTATAATCATTCGCCATAATTGCTTCAAAGAAAATAATAACAATTGGGGCAAAATCCACAGGTTAGAATTGAGACAAAGTTCACATGAGTTTTAGCGACGATGTAACAAACAATGTCGTCAAGTTATTAGAACAGTGATGCATTACAATCCTAACACAAATTTATGTGAAAGCAAGCTCACTGTTTCAAGCAATTTAACTAATAATCACATAATTTGAGTCACGAATTTCAAAATAGTACTAACAAAACAATTAACAAATAAAATATCCCACCATATCAGGGTCTAAAAGCTAGTGAGCCAAGAATCATTCAACCTGTGTGGCTGATTGAGCTTATGACTCTTGATTCCATTCTCCTACCCTACCACTAGTTCACAACCAGTACAACTGCTAAGAGAAAAACACCAAAAATGAAGAGGTAACTAGAAGCTTCTACTGCAGTTTGATTTTGCTATTTATTGATCATTCACCTAAGATCCTAAGCCTCCTCTTACATGACCAAGACATCATCCAATAGGAAAGAATCTGAAATTCTAAAACTATCAACTCAAATCAACAATCACAAACAACAAATTCAATTGACACTAGCCAAAATCAACATATTGAGAAACGCACACAATTGACACAATCAAATTTGAAAAAACAAAACAAAACAAGATACAAATAGAGCGAAAGAGGATACGAAAACGAAGAGTGTATACCTGTTTCCGAGGCCAAAGAGACTCATGTCGCAGAAACTCTAGGTTTTGGTGTGCTGTGTGTTGAGTCTGTCGCTGGCTAGAAAGGAGGAGCCAAGCCGCAACAAAATGTTGTTGAAACATGTATCTGGAGAGACGTACATATATATACAGAGAGTTGACAGACTGGCACAGAGCCATCGCTAGCGAGAGCGAGCGAGCGAGCGAGCTCGGTCAAGAGAGAAGAGAAGATACGCTTCTCTCTCGGAAGCAAATTCATCAGCCAAACAGCTCCTCTACTACTCGCCGTTTCTCTTTCAAATTGAATTCAGGACTCTGCTGACCTGGCTCTGCCTCTGCCGGTTCGTCTCACGTCATCTAACTTTTTCCAGCTGTAATGCCACGTCATCGTCTGACCGCCGATGTTATATTAAATTAGATTAGAGTGGCTTGATTGGCTAATTTGTTTTGAAAATCAGTGAAAACACCAAAAATCGTTATCATATCGGTTACGTGTGATTTTGTTGTTTATCCACAATCTGATTAGGTTGTTGCCAGGCCAGATGGGATGGGACCTTCCAGTGCTAAGCATCTAGCTGTACGGATTTTTTTTTTTTTTTTTTTTTGTAACGTCAAATTAGTAAATTACTTGACTTGGTCTTTCAGTTGAATACAAATATAGCTTAACTTAGTATCAAAAGGTTTTCAAAATTGTACTTTATGTAATAAACATGCCTTGTCTTTTGTTGAATTATTCGTGAAGTTTTTGGAGGGAGTATATCAGACTTAGGTTAAGGTGGAACAACCTCTTGTCAATTAACTCACCGTTTAGTGGTATTGAGCTTGTACTTTTAAAAACCGAAAAAAAGAATTATTTGTTAACATTGAGGAGAGTCAAATAGCACTGTTGCATAACTGAAATTGATCGTGGCCCAAAGCCTATACTGTAAACGATGTCTGGCGATTGAAATAATTTACCATTTCTAATCATCACTTAAGAAAGATACTTCTCTAACGAATCTTTACTAAATAAATAAACCGACCATCGCATTTTTGTTCCAAAACTGTTATGTTGAAATATTGCCAATGAAAGAAGAATAATGAATATTTACTATGTTTGACAATCAACAATCATTTTATTTGAAATATTTGATTCAACCTAAATGAACTAGATGGATACTAAAAATATTTGAATTTGGATTGGAGTCCAATAATAGTGGTGAGTTTAGATTTGAGGGGTAGTTTTTTTTTTTTTTTTTGGTGATTGTGTGTTAATGGATGTTGATAACTTGGTTCATCTGATTGCAATGGATGGGATGGTTGTTGAAATGAGCTATGAAAAATAAGAAGAATGAAGTCACACACAAACACAAAAAGGGTTTGAACTACATGGCTACGAAGATAAAGAACAAGATTAAAGACGAGTAAATAGAGAACCAATGGAAAAAAATGTTTTTAAAAGATTATGGGTCCCATTTGAAGAAAACAAAATTTTCATTCATTATTTTGAAAACATCTTTTTGACTTAAGCTAAGTTTTACTCACGAGAATAAAGAATATTAGCCTAGTTATTTTTTATTTAGATTTCGATAACCTCTGAACATAGCGATCCGCCCTCACTATGAGTTAGCGAAAGCCAAAAACAAATTGGCTTAACTCCCATTTCTCTATTTATATATTGGATACAAGTTATCTCAAACTTAGTCACCACATTTCTCTTTGCACTTTTTAGCAAGCTATTTGTAGAAACAGAGCAACCTCTGTTGTTCCAGCAACCTCAAGTTGGGTTCCTTAACGACAAAGTAGAAGAAACAGAAACACCTTAAAGTTCCTTCACTCTTTTAGCGAAATAAAAAATGGAAACCATATTTTTATTACAGAATACCAATCTTTTTCTGACAAAATGCACCCATCAAGACAAGAACCAACCACAAACAAACACAAACATAAACACAAAGTACTCAACACTCTTGCTCTTAGTCCTAGCTAGCTTGGCTACTAGAATCCAAAAAATACAAGTTAACCAGTGCCACCAAGAACACCCTTGAGCTTCTTGACCTGTGCATCATCCAAGAAAGTGGTGGCTTCCACCAACCCAGATGGCAAATCATTGGCAAACAGAGCAAAGTCCAGAATCTGCAGCCCCGGGCTCGCACTACTGAAGCTCACAATCGCCACCGCCGGCGACTTTCCGGCGTTCACCTGGAAATGCAACAGCCCCTGCGGGAACACCATGATGTCACCTTTGTTCAGCGTCTTCACGTAAACCGCATTAGCAGAGGAAATGAATCCGGCACGGATGGTCCCTTGCACGACGAACAGCACCTCCGACGCTCCCGGGTGGGTGTGCATCGGCACCACGCCGCCCACCGCCAGGTCGAGCCGGGCCAAGGAGACCCCCAGCCCGTTCAGGCCCGGAAACTGGGCCGCAAAGGCAGGGGTCACCGCGGCTTTGATGATGTTTTGGGTGTTGCCTACCGTGCCCAGGCCGGAGTGGACAAAGTCGTCGACGGTCACCTTTGCCGGCTTCTTGCAGGAGAAGCCGGCAGGGCCTTCTGGGGCGGACGGGTCCGCCACGCAGAAGTCTTGGACCGAAGCATAAGTGAAGGAGCAAATAAAAAGAGAAAAGAAGATGAAAAGAACGGGAAGCGTCATGGTTTTCATGGTTAGTGAGATGAGAGTTGAAACGACCCTTTATATAGAAGTGAATGTGTGGATATTTTGAGGTTCTATCTATATATCTATCTTGATGGGTTGGCTGATGTTGTTGCTGAGATTTTAGCATTTGGCCATGCACGAGAGATGATTTTTGTGCATGCAAGAAACGACAGATTTTACGCTGTGAAGCCCGTGATATTGTAACAACACAACAACAAGGCTCTTTTGGGTTTGGAAAGGGCACGGAGCAAAGGACAAGAGATACCAAATATCACGTATTTAAGTGCAAGTAGTAGCATAAAATGTTTGATTCAAGCTAAACAGTACTCATGCAAGATAAGCGTTTTCACGGTATTTATGATGATATTTAGGCACACAGTGTTATAGATTATGTTTCTAGTACTGCAACAGAAGTGCAGTTATGTCAAATGTCAACAACCTTAAATCATGTACAACGAGTGAAACATTTATGGCATGAAAATGTTACCATCAGTGGTTATTGGCATTAGAAAGTTAGGAAACTTCTCAGATTACTTGGTTTGTATGAGTTTTTCAATCATTCTCAGTCATTATATCAGTTGATGACTGATTAAAGGACTCCAAATGTTTATGCACCTAGTGGTCCAATATGTGCATAACAAGACATTTTTTGACAGCTAAAAAAGCTGCACAGTCTTTGGATTGGTTGCTAATGCTACGAGATTGAAAAATTGTGTGGATTACATCAATTCCCCATCTTCCACGGTTCCTGGATAGATAAGAGCACAAGAATTCTGACAGTTAATAATTGGTAAATTGCTACAGAAGAATATGGTTTTGAATGAAATATCTATAACATGATAGCTTGCTCAGGACTATTCTAACACTTGAATGAAGCTTTGCTTTAGTATATAGTCAAATTCAACAGCAACAAAATTAAGACAAATGTTACACAAGTGAGTGATTAGTGATGAATTACAGTAGCAATATTAGGTATTACCTTGATGGGAAGCAAGAACACTTACATGCCACAATTGACAGAAAAATGAGCAATGGAGTCTCTACGTAGCAGTCAGTTAACATAGACAGATAGATAGGTCTAAGTCTAATATTACTACTTAGAGCGGTTGCCTTGTGATGTGCCCCTCGATCAGCCTCCAAATCAGACGCATCTCCAATCAACTATTTCAAACATTCAACTCATCCGACAATACATCTAAAAAAGTAAAACGAACTCAATAATAATTACAAATTTATAATACCCAACATGCAAGAAATTCAATTAAAATTCCTTAAACGAACGCTACCTTAAGGTTATAGCCCCTTCCTTTTTTTGAGAAGTGAGATGATGACGTGATCTAAGTAAGATTCATTCTCAAATTTAAATTGTTTCGTTTATTTTTCATTTCTCATATGTTGAACTTTTGTCATCTTCATAAGCGATGCGATGCTCGAGAGGATTGTTCAACTTTCTCAAATACTTTATGAAGTACACCACGACATCCATACAAGATTAATATTTTACAACTTCAAAAGTAGAGGTTTTGAATAAATCTCACGTTGAGGAGCTGCTAGATGTACGGACCAAGGCTCCCAATAGAGAGGCTGAGCTAGTAGGTCGTAGATCCCTCTCCAAAACCAGGTCACTAAGAAAGGAGAGCGACGACATGACCTTAATCTTAAAATCAACGAGGCAGGACAAAAACTGAGCATTCTCCCTCTCACCCTGGAGATTGAGATGGAAGCTCGTGCCAAGATAACACTTCTTTTCTTTCATGTTTCATTTATTCGCATTTCATGTCGTATTGTGCTACTAATCAGTTTAACTCTTCAGTTTACGCGTTTTTGACATCTTCATTCTTTTATACTGGTTGAGGCAGAGGTTGCATAGTTATCACATGAGGTGTGGTTACAAGAATGTGACAAGGTAATTAGCCTTTCGAAACCTCTCAGAATCCAGAGTAATTGGCCATATTATTGTCATTGTCGTTTATTTATACAAAAATTAATCAGACATACTATTGATAATTCAAATAATGCTTTTCTTTGTCTTATAACAAGTATGTCAGTAATTTATGCATAATTATTTTTTTTTGAAATAAAATAATGCACTCGTTTCAAGACAAAAAAATATATTAAAAATTAGAGCATTTATTTTAAAATGAATGAAGAGAGGGTAATTTATTTCACTCGTCTCACGTCCTATTAAGGGTTGGTTCAAAAACTCCACATTACATCTTGCAAGGTTCTTTTACATTTTTCACATAGGATATAGAGAATGCTGCATGATCTTTTTTTTTGTTTGGGTAATTTTTTCTTGGGGTAATTGCATATGCCCCCTATGAAGTATCAAGGTTTTGCAAATGAGTACCCATAAGTATTTTAACATGCAGATACACCCCATAAAGTTGGTTTGGACCATTCTGTTATAACACTGTCTATTTTAAATGTAAAATGACTAAAATGCCATTGCATTTTTTATTTATTTACTATTTTAGAAAATAAATAAATAAATTAAAAAAGGAAAAGAAATAAAAAGAAAAAAGAAAAAAATTGGTAGATCGATCGTCTTCCTCGTCTCGCCGGAAATTGTCGTCGTTCGTCTCTCTCTTGCCGGCAACGGAGCACGAAGCCACCGCCGCCGGTATCTCTCTATCTCCAGCACGAAACCACCACAATCGATCTCGGCCACCGTCGAATCTGGAGCACAGGAGATCGATCTCGAGCGGAGTTCTTCGTCTTCGTCTTCACCGTCGACGAGCGGCGACCAACGAGGAGCTCCAGATTTGCAGCTTGCCAATGGTGGTCTCGTCGGATCTGGAGAACAGATCTGGACGATCTGAGCACTCCGGCGAACCAGCAACTGAAGATGGTCCTCGGCAGAACACTCCGGCGATTAATTCCAGCAGTGGAGGCCTCGACGGAGCATTTGAAGGTGGATGAGCTCGAACGGCTAGAGCATCGGAGCACCGTGAACGGCCATCATCGGATCCCGTCAGATCTGGTTCATGGTGAAATCTGAAATGCAGCGGCCATGGTGATGAGCTCTGGTCAGCCATGGCTACGAATCCGGCAAAAATTGAGATTTTAGGGTTGATTTTGGATGATTTTAATGTTAATGATTTTAATTTTGGATGATGGTTGATTTTGGATGGTTTTAATTTTTAAAATGCTAAAATCAAGAACATACCCAAAATCCGACAAAACAAACTCAGATTCCGGCGAAAAAAGTTCAAGTTCCGGCAAAAAATCACAAATTCCGGCAAACATTTGAAGTTACCGGCAACCATTTGAAGATTTCGGCGCCAGAATCTTCAAGTGTTATGAACATATAAATGTAATAAAGAAGAAGGGTAAAATGAGTATTTCAAAAAAATAAGTTGTCATGTGCAAGACATGTTAGGAGAGAGAGTGATTTTTCGTTAGATTTAACTGAAGGAATGGTAGAAACCAACTTTATGGGGTGTATCTGCTTGTTAAAATACTTTAGGAAACTCATTTGCAAAACTGTGATACTTTATAGGGGGTATTTGCAATTACCTCTTTTTTCTTTTGCTAGTAGACCTTTTCTCCAAATTCTCCCACGAAACTCTTGTGGGAACTCAATTTCCACATGGGTCAATCTCTTACTGCAAAGAGTAAAAAGAGTTTCTGAACGATATCATTTCCAATTTTTCCTTCCACCATTACAACACAATAATAAACATATGTTAACCAAACGAGTATTACATGTAATATGTGATTGAAAGAAGAATAAAATCATTGTTAAAAAACAAATGTTTGAGCAGCAAACACCAGTTGTTGAAAGAAGAAGAAAACATGCTTGATGGTTGACCAAGTTCAGTTGATGGTTGACCACATTAATTATATGTCTGATGGTTGACCTATTTTAGTTGATGATCAACACATAATCTAATGTTTGTAGTTTGATAGTCGACCATTGTGTTATACGATTAACTTTGTCCTTTTTTTCATGTTCGAACTCTGAAGTTTTGGATTTGTGTTGATGAATGTTTGAGTTTAGACTAATTTTGCTTCAATTTATGTAAACGTGAGCTCATTATTATATATATATAAATAATATTTTCCTAATAAATGTTATTTTGATTTTTACAACATTTTAAAATACTTCATTCATTTTGTACCTAACAAACTTATTATGAGCTTTCTCTTAAAAAAAACTTATTATGATCTTTCAGAAAAGACAATCTTATTATGAAAATATCTTCACAAAACTCTGTTACCATCATATCATACCAAACAATACATAAAATAAAATGTTCATAGATTTTTACAAACAATTTACCGATAAATATATTAAGATTGGAGGTACCAAACAAGCACTAAGTAGTCATAATATTTAAGTTCCCAATAAAAAAAAAAGAGGAAAAAGACTAACCTTTCCGTAAAGAAGTTTTTTTGGGGCAAGGGAAGGAAAGTTCACAAGAAAAGAAGTCCCTTTTTATGCTGTTTTAGTAAACAATGAACTGAAAAATTAGTGACTACATAACGGTAAATCTCAATAAAATATTAGCCATAAACATATAGATTTTTTATTTTTTTTACATTGGATGCTAATGTTAACGCTAATAATGTTTACCAAACAAAAACGCAATAGGCCATTAGTCATCGACTCATAGCACAAAAACACAAAACAAGTAGACAACAACAACCCAAACTGACTCTGTGTTTTTGTTATCATCCAAAACTCCTGGCAGGCACAGACTGTTACTTTCATTTTCGACGAACACGAGGTCGATTCTCGCTTCTATTATGTTCCTTTCTTCTTCCAAATTTTCCCCAAAACTGAACATCTATTAAATATTATTTATTTATTTATTCAATAAACAAATACTGCCCACTGTGGAGCCTCTTTTGCCTTGTTTCACACCATAAAGAGAGGAGCTTTCTTTACTATGGCCGCCTGAAACTCATCGTCTCCGATACTGTGATCCCTCTTCAATTTATCCATTTTCAGGAGGTGGGTTTGTTTTTACTTCATCAAAGTTCGTGTCTTTACTGCTTTAATTTGCTTACACAGGCACCAAATTTTGATTCTGAGACTGAATGTTTGTTTCTTAGTTTAATGGGTCTTTTTTGCTTCGATACGATGATCTTGATTGTGTTGTGGAACAAATTCGTGTATGGTAGGAGATAAAGATTGTCTTTTTTTGTTGGGTTGGTGGCCGGTAACTAATCAGTTCTAGAATTTTGTTTTGCTTTTTATATATAGGTTTGTTGATGGCCCATCATCAGTGAGTGTTTTTAAACTTTTGATCATGTAGTTGAATCGGACTGAGTTTGGAACTTTTTAAGACTGTGTGATAAATTTCCCAAAGTGGTAGGTGAATGAATCCAACTACAACAAGGACTGTAGGTTTTTGTAGGGCTCTATGCAAGTTCTGAAATTTGTTACTTTCTATGCTGTAAACATGATTTATTCAGGAATCAACTGTTCTTAATATGGAGGTTTATTGGTTGTTGAGCTGGGGTTTTCACTACTCACTCACTACCTGTTTTTAGTTGAATCTCAGGAGTCCCCATGTCTTTTTTTTGGGTTTAATACCATGAGGTGTCTTAAGTGGGGCCACAAACCTTTAAGCCGTTTAACCACACCCAAACTAATCCTCATTCGAGGCTTGGTCACAGGTTAAAGTTCTCACCTTTCCCCATGGGTGTGTTGAGCGGGGATCAAACCCGAGTCTCGATGTCTTTGCTTTGCTGTTTGGTCAGTTCTAATGTCTTAGTGAGAATATAAATTTACCCAAAATGTTTTTTTTTTTTTGTAATGCGTTATATATGCTTCCTTTCTTCTTCTTTATTTATTTGTTTTTTTATGACAGGAGAAGAATGACAAACGATGAAGAAATGGGTAGCTCTGGGTGGAGCACTTCATTTTTCATGCAGACAACAGAAGATGTTGCTAGAGCTGTAGCTGCTGCCGCCGCCACTGCTGTTAGTTCTCCGAGGCCATCTGCGGTGATCTCATCAAAAGATGATAATGCTGACAGCCCACTTCAGAAACTACAGCGCCGAGTCACTAAAATGCTAAAAGACTTCTCCAGTCCTACTGAAGTGAAGAGTGTAAATTACAATCCAGAAATTCTAACTAGCCTAAAGCGTCAATGGGCAAACTTTCAATCGCAGTACTTGGTATGTTAACTCGCTACTTTTTTATGTTGAACCCTGTAGCTGAAAGTAGCTGCTGAAGCATATTAAATAGCATTTGTCAATCTTGATATACTACCTCCATCCAAAAATGAGTGTCCACTTTCCTTATTAAGTAGTTAGTTGTGTATGTGTTACCAAATACCAACACCATCCTTAAGATAAGTTAGCTATAACCTCTTCAGTTTGTTACAACAAGAACACATGGGGTATAAGGAGGAAAACCCAACTCCAACTAACTTATCCTTATATTTTACAAAAATAGTAAAGTGGACTCTCATTTTGGGACGGAGGAAATAATATATATTCTATCTCACCTGTTTTATTTATTTATTATTATTGCAGGACCTACTAATTCTTTTCAAATTTAGTTGTTCAATTTATTGTTACTTGATTATTGTGAATAATTTTTTGATAGGCTACTATATGAAATCATGTTGGAAGACACACTATATACTTCTTTGTACAATACGGTCTGTTTATCATAAAACAATTAACAGATAACAATGAAAAATTTATTTGTGTTTCTTTAACATCTCTGGTATTTGGGATGCTTAGGATCATAGGTCTTTAATAGAGCCAACAAGGCTTTTTGAGAGCATGGTTGTCATTGGACTTCATCCGAACTGTGATAATCAGGCGCTTCATAGTCAATATATTGCAAGAAAGTCTGAAGTTAATGGGAAATTACAGAGTGCACTTAGTGGCCAGCATCAGTCTCATGTTGGGCCCAATATTGAAGCTCAGGTAGGGATTATTGTCCTCTTTTTTCTTTCTTTTTTCCTTTTTTTTTTCTGCAGTTACACATTTGAGCAATGAGATATGATACTTTATTTTTACTTTCAGATCTTATTTGTGTACCCTCCAGAAAAACAGCTGCCACTTAAAGATAAGGATCTTCTATCATTTTGCTTACCAGGAGGTGTGGAGGTTGATTCTTAATTCATCTTAGTTAATAGTTAGTCAGTCTTTCTTTCTTAACATTTTAAGTGCTTTTCGCCCAATTTTTTGTTATTTAGTTGGGTTGCGCTGGGGATTCTTTATTTCATAAATATGTAACTAGTATGTTTAGCTGCTAACGTACTCATCTGTATGCATAAGACTGGAAATTGTGCTATCTACCATATTATTCGTAGTTATTGTGATTTAATCTTATTAACGCAATTAGTAATGAAGTCCTGTTACTTCAAATTCTGTTGAATCAACAAGATGAAGTTTTATATGTTATCTCTGCTTAAGAAAGCTTCAATATCTGACATCTTGTCCATCTTACATTTGTTTCTATGTTTACAGATAAATCTATCTTTTCTCTTGGGTATTACTAAAATTGTTCATCTCATTTCAGGTCCATGCTGTTGAGAGAACTCCTTCAATGAGTGAGTTGAATGAAATACTTATTGGGCAGGTTATACATCACAACTTCCCTTCAACATGTTATTGTGTTCTTTCTTTCTGCCTTTGCAATTGGCTATGTAGAGCGTAGATGCTAAAGACAAAAAGTAATGAGCTCATGTCAGTTTACACTTTCATTTGGTGTTAGCTCTCTTGAAGCATTTGTATCTGTTTCATATAATTTTTCAATGTTGAAATTCTTATTCTGATTTATGTATTCCAAAATTTCATATCCTATCTAAAACTAATAGTAATTGTGATGATACCTTTGTGCAGGAACACCTTAAACAGAGTGATCAGTCCTTTGTGTTTCGGTTACAGGTAATAGGTGGATTACAATATTACTATTGTTTTCGCTTTCATGCTTTCCCCCCCTGTTATTTAGATTTATAGACAAGAAGCATTGCATGTTGGATGATTATGAATGGAACTTTTACTGTGAGATTCCATCATACTAAATCATTGTGTTATTCCACCAATCCCCCTGAGTGACCTACCGAATGCTCTTGCTTCTTTCGAGGACCTGAACCTGCAAAACAAGATTTCTCCCGGCTGAAGCCCCTCCGTATCTTAAGTTAGATCACACCCTCGATAATAAGATTAATGTTTTAGACCTTTAATGCCTACCTCCTCACTGTTTGCGCAATTGCGCTGCACTATTTGTATGAGGGTTGATCCCCAATCTCTGGCTATCACATAGTGTCTTCCTTGACTTGTGCGTGAAGCCATCTTCTTTGGACCTTATTGAGTTGAGGGTTTTGGGAAGGTTCGCTACGGGGCACCGCCCGTGGCTTGGTCCATTTTGGCTCTAGTGTGGGAGTTGTAACGCCCTTACCCAACACATTGGTTGTTCGTTATGTCTAATAATAGTTTGCTAGTGAATTCTCAACAATATCAACTCGTGCTGTTAAAGGTGAATTATTAACTTATTTTCCCTGGAAAACTCATTAAGTTGTCTTCAAGAACCTATTTTTTTGAGAAAGAGGGTCTCGAGTTGACGTATTTATGCTTTTGTCTATTCATTGGAATTGAGGCACTGTTTCATTATATCAGTTTATTTTGTCTTTTCACTTCAGCTAGGCCTTCTATCATAATTGATGTTCATCATTGTTACCACTTTCAAATTGCAATTTGTTATTTATCGTAACATATCTTCACACTTATATTTATTTTGAATTTGCTCTTATCTCTTTGCTGGCTCATCTTCACGCATTGTTTGTTTTGTAGGTTGCAGATGATTCAACTTTGTATGGGTGTTGTGTATTAGTTGAAGAATTAGTACAAAAACCCTCTGGATTGATTTCTATGATTTCGGGTAGACAACCTTCCTGCTTACCCTTAAGCCGACACATATTAACCTCCCACAGATGTTATTGCATCTTTTCAAGGCTTCCATTCTTTGAATTGCATTTTGGTGTGCTGAATAGGTACGTTTATATATTGATTGGTTTACCTTTTAATATTTCAATTTTAAGACTGCCATGTTGCTTAGTATATGAGTAATACGTAGATAATCTGTGGAAACATGATTCTTTCAGATTCTTGCTGGATTACTTCTGTTCTGTTACATCCTTATGAATAATATGTGGACAATATATAGTGGTACTCTCCTTTTGCCCATATATTATCGATCAGGCACAATACAGTCCTAAGTTTTGGTAGCGGGTCTTTCATTACTCTGAAAATTCTTAATTTTCCTATACTATATACAGTTTTGGTGGATAGGATCAATTTATATATTATTACACTGTGATTTCTTTATTTTCATATTATGTTTGTCCCATATGACATCTGTTAATGTGCTCATTTTAACATGTGCATTTTGCTGTAGTATACTCACTGAAGAAAGGTTGGAACGGTTAACGAAAGATATTGGTCTATTAGACTTGGAAATACTGAATTATGGCAATGATGATAATAGAGAAGAAAATGTAGATGATACATCTCCAAAGCATATATCTACGGAGGACACTGTTGATGGAGCAGCTGAAATGTCCCAATTAAGTTTCAGAGAATCAACACCTGAAAGAGTTGCAGATAATGGGAGCCACCGGGAGCATGAGGGGGATTTACTGAAGAAAGGTGTCAATGATAATTTTGCTGTTCCACTCAATGAATCTGAGATGCTTACAGCGGGAACAAAACCTAGTACGGGAAACAGTGAAGGTTGTGACATCTATGTTGACGATTTTGTAACGAACAAGCAGGCAGTTGAAAGGCGTATGCCAAATGCTGTCCTTCCACTTCTGCGCTATTATAATTATCAGTATGAAAGCTCTGATTCTTCCTCCAGGTATTTGGTTGCAGTTTTATGATGTCTGTAATTAATATATTCATGATTGTTCTCTCATTTACTTTGGAGGCCTGCTTGAAAGAGCAAGTTACAGCTGCAAAGCATCTTTTAAGGTTATAAGCAAGTTTCTATGGAGTCTTTCCAAACATTGCATGAATCGTATGATCAGGATAATTATTACATTTAGAGCAGGAGGATCAAGTAGAAAAAAAAAACTGTTATTATTTACTAGAATCTACTTGGATGAGATGGCTTTATGTTTTATCATTTCTACCTAGCAACATAGGTGCCTTGATTTCAGTACTTCGGTATTCTCCCATTTTTATAGGGTGTGGTTTTGTATTAAAATATAGAATTATAATCATTTTTTTCTCTATTAAATCTATTATTACATATAAAATAGTGTATTTATAATTACTTTATGCAGTTTTCAGGGATCTCCTTGTGAAGACAGAAATTTTAGGAGTGATGTTGATGATGTAGAGACAGAAGAGGCATCTTTTTCCGGCCAGGAAGAATCTAGTGACTATAGTGATATTCTTGAATGGGCTAAGGTTCGAGTGTTTTTCTCATATGTACATATGTTCTTAAGCTGTCTGCCTTATAATCTTTTGTTGACAGTATCTGTAGCCAGTTGATGTTCCCCCTCGTATTTTTTCAGGAAAATAATCACGGGTCGTTACAGATAATATGTGAGTATTACCAGCTGCACATCCCTACTAGGGGTTCAACACTTAGGTTTCACCCTTTGGAGCACCTGCATCCCTTGGAATATCATAGACCAGATGAAATAGTGTTACATGCTGCTGGGTCTACTATTGATTTGAGATCATGCAGTACAAGTTTGGAATTAGCTGAGGTAGATTGAGTTATTATTTATGTAGCATTAGATAACTAATGTTGCTTTCGTTTCATGTTTGTTTGTCAAATATTAATATATCCTTCTTCTTTCCAATTTTGTTTCTTACAACTTTTTTGCTAGTTAAACCTAGAAGTTATTTGCATCTCATTGCTGTTGGCTTTTACCAGGCACACAATGCTCTCATGACCGAGGAAGAAGCAACTTCATTATCTCTATGGACTATTGCAAGTTTATGTGGCTCCTTGCGACTTGAGAATGTAAGATTATCCTTCCTCTCATTAGTAGCATTTTGTGAAGTTCGTAAGAGAATAATTGTTTGTGATAACTATCCATTCCATTTATTGATTTACATGGTGCTCAGCATACCTGGATGGCAATTGAAATTCTCACATTTGGCTGCAGTCCTTCTAAGTTCTTGTTATTAAATTATATGTTGTGATAGTTATTCCAATGGAGACTGTACTTCGGATAAGTGCAAGGATTTTAGTCTAAAGTCAAATCCTTCTGTTTGTTTGGATTCATCATATATTGTGTGATGGATGCAGGTGAATAGTTTAATCATTGTATAATCACTTTGAGTTAATTAGCTGGAATATGTTTTCTTTTTCTCTGTTACCCCTTGTGTTGACTATGATACAATTTTTTTTGTTTTGTTTTGTATCATCTAATTTATACATGAAAGCTAAAATTAGGGTGTTGATTCTCACTGTAGGTGTTGACAATGTTTGCTGGAGCACTGCTGGAAAAGCAGATTGTAGTTATTTGTTCTAATTTGGTATGTATGATCCCTGGTCTCTTGCAGATTAAAGGTTTTCCATTTACAATTTTTTCCTTCTGTATCTACTTGTTCGTACAAGTTATCTGAGAAACAAGACAGGTCCTCCCTTCCTAGGTACCATAGTTAAGTATCATTTGACAGTTTGGTTGGTCTCTCCGGTTAGTTTACATGGGCAGAAAGTATGCCGAGTCATTATTTAATTGACTTAATTAGTTGGATCTGAGCCAATCTTGGTTCGGTGAAGCTATAGTAGTTCAAGCAAAAAGCACTTCACTGAAGGGCCTTAAGAAAGCCAATTTCAGTTATCTAGATTTTGTTGTTTGTTTGTTGTAATCAACCGCTCCCTTGATAGAGAAAACAATGGAAGTGTTGAAATTGTTTTATTTGCAGGGAATCTTATCAGCTTCAGTTTTGTCAATAATTCCTCTGATCCGGCCCTACAAATGGCAGAGCTTGTTAATGCCGGTATATTATGTTTCTTCTTATGATGCCTATCAGGCTAACTGTTCAATTTGCATTAGTTGTATTATGTCCTTTTCATTGTTCTTGTGGTTATTAATGATATGCACTAACTTCCAGGTTTTACCAAACGACATGTTGGACTTCTTAGATGCACCTGTTCCTTACGTTGTGAGTTTTCATTTTTTTTTTTTAATCATCCCATCATCTTTCATGAACTAATAACAAGCTGAACATGATTGAACTCTGAAATCTTTTGTGGGGGTTCTTATGTAAATTTATTGGGAGTATCTTGGAGGAAAGGAAAAGCAGGGCCGAAGAAGTGGAGACTCTGGCTTCTCCCGCAGGTTGTAAAGGAATAGAGCGGGTACATTTAGATCTTAGGTTCTTTCTGCCCATGTGAAGTGAACACCCTTTCTTGAGCATTTCATTAAATATGATTTTTGTTGGAATGATATTGTGACATTATACTGGTTATTGATTGCTTCCCAGGAAACAATAAATTGACTGAAAAAAAGAAACCAGGCACCTTTTTTTTCTCCTACCGAGATTGGTTTCAGAGAGAGAAAAAATCCAGTTTCCATTATGATGGTGAAACTGTAGTCGCGAATACCATTATCAGGATACTAAATAAGAAATAAATAGGAAAAGGAGCAAATCTCAGATGCTAGTAAAAGATGAAGCATTCTATTGAATCTCAGTTTCACTGTCCGAGGATAGTGGGAGTGTTAATGCAAAATAATAATGGAAGATTTTTATTTTTTATTTTTAAAATGAGATATGTTAGTTCAGTGAGATGTGTTTACATACAGGAGATGGGTATTATCATATGCATCACCTTTCTATGCTTGCTCAGTATTGCTGCCAAATTTTCCCTTTTCAATTACTCGAGGGGTTGAAAGGGAGTGGTTTGTGTACAATTGTTCGTAGGCTAAAATATACATATAAATACGGATAATCTCAGATTAACAGTTCTAACATAAAATGCAACCTTTATCCCCCTCTTCTCGTGCTTGACAGCTGACTGTCAACTCAATGTAAATCTTATGTGTAGGTTGGTGTAAAGAACGAAACAAATGAAATACAGTCGAAGTTAGCAAACGTCATTATGGTGGATGCTAATAAGAACCAGGTTTGTATCTCCTATCACCTTTGGCACTTGGTTAGATTAAATCTTTCTTTTGCTGTCATGCGAAATTTAGTCTGTGATTTTACCTTCAAGCACTACTTTTTCATCTATAAACCAACCAAGATTGGTATGTATGGGAGAAGGTTATGGATATGTCATTAACTTTTGCTAGGACTTTTAACATCTATACTTTCTTTTGTTAAACACTGTCAACAGTCATGTAAATAGTTTCTTTTTGACAGATAAGTATTATAAAATTCATTTTTGTGTGGAACAGATGATTTGTATCTTCTTTTTTTTTTTCTTCTAATTCATGTGTGGGGTAGAACTAGACTTGAGTAGCATCTATTGTGGGCCTCAGGTCGGACAACCTAATGAATTTTTAAGCTGTTAATTGCTTGGGAGTAATTTAAAAGTTTCTTGGAGCCTAACACAATACTCCCTAGTTGTCTAATGTGTTTGGTGGGGGACCAATTATCATACTTGGATCTATTAGTTTTTCTGTAAATGGTTGTAGAATGTAAGTCATGGTCATGGATATGATGGGCATTGTTGGTTCTGTTTTAGGGGTAATGGAAAATGGCTTGGTTGTTGATAAACATGAAGCCAAAGTAAGGAAGAGACACTAATCTTGTACGCCGAAAAGAAATGGGAAAATTCACTGAACTTGTTGTGTTGTAATTTTGATCATTTTATACATTCTTTGCCAGTCTTTCTTTCATTTACTGTGCACTTCTCACTGATTCTTCACCTCTCTTTTTTCATATATGTGGACTGGCAATGCTAGTAATTAATGAACACATCTGTTAATGTATTTAGTTGCGCTTGAAAGTCAAGTTATCTAATCATCGTTATTTTTTGGCCGTGATAGGTGAAGTCATCAGCTATACCACAGTTACCACAGCATAAGGATTTGTTTTCCTCCCTAAGTCCATATCATTCAAAGCTTGTAGGAGAAAGTTATTTAGCGAGGAAAAGGCCTGTGCATGAATGCACTGATGTTCAGGTGTGCTCTACCGTTTAATCTTGTTGCTCTGATAATTCGTCCAATTCCTCCTATTTCTCACATTTGTAGAGCTATACTGTTTCTGTGTCTTAGACTTGTCAACTCTCCAAGTTTCCCTTTACCTTTTTTCTTTGTATGTTGATTTGCATATTGTTCATCAGTTAGGGATATTGATCAATCCTTTCATCCTTTGTAGAAAGGATAGTTCATTTTGGCTTTCTTGTAATCACTCAGCCAGTATTACCCCCTCCGTCTCAAAATGACCGTCAACTTTCACTTTCACATTTTTGTAAAAATTAAGGATAAATTTATTAATGTTAGAATCTTCCCTTTATACCCCCATATGCTCATGTTGTAACAAACTCAAGGGGTTCTTAGTATCTTATGGGATATTGTTGGTTATTTATGCATAACTAACTAACTAAAAAAGGAAAGTGGACACACATTTTAGGACGGAGGGAGTATTTGGTATGTCAGGAAAGAGCAACAGTGTTTTGATCATTATATGTTTTCTTCCTGTATCATGGTTTAGGTCACCAAATATGTAATTTCTTGAAGAATGTAAGAACTTTAGATTCTAATGACGCGGCAGTAATATTCTCTGTTGATTATCTCTGAGTATAATTGTTTGTAGATTGAAGCTGCCAAGGGATTTCTAGCAGTCGTAAGATCGTACTTGGATAATCTTTGCTCCAACTTGCGCTCGCACACAATTACGAATGTGCAATTGAATGATGATAAGGTATGTAATGTATAATCTTAGTAGAACGTAGAATGTGTGATCCCTTTTTAATTATTGATATTGATATCTACTAAGCACGTATGCACACTCCTTGACACATGTTTATGTATATGTATATGTATATTTGAATGGGAAGAATGAAATTTATCGTATTCTGTTCTGAATTCCTTACCCTTCTAGGTATCACTCCTCCTGAAAGAGAGTTTTATAGACTCGTTCCCCAGTCGAGATCGACCTTTTATGAAGGTATGTCTCAGAGCGTCAATCTTATGATTCTGTAATTTGACCTTGTTTTCATCTCATTGTTTGGGAGCAGACTGATCTTCTTTTATTTTCTTTTATGTGCCAAGCAGCTATTTGTGGATACACAACTCTTCTCTGTACATACAGACCGTGTCCTCTCTTTTTACCAGAAGGACTAGAGCTGCCACACAAGGTTGGCCTTGAATTGTATTGTTGTGTTGTAACTTGATCGCGCAAGTTTGGTAATGCATATTATTCGGTAATTTTGATATTTAAGTTAAAATGAATTAAGCCACCATCCCCCCTCTTAAATATGTAGATTAAATGTATACTTTGTGGGATTATAGAGACGATGATTTGGATACTTCGGTACCTGGGAAAATGTACAGACATGAGAATCAATATTGGAATAAGGAGTTCAATGTTGTATGCCACCTGAATTTGAACTCCACTCTACTATCTATTAGTTTATTTCCTTACGTGTACTATCTTGATTCTTTCCTCACTATCCGTATTGATACAACTATTTTACGTTGATTCACAATATTATTGAATATCGTACTATGTTGAGAATGGTTTGGTCATGTGGACCATTGATGCTTAAATAAGCTTCCAGCTTTAGGTGGGGGATAGAGTTCTCTCCCCGGGACCAGCAGGAAGAAAGGGTTTACATCACTTTGATCTATCGAGATTCTGTGACCACCGGCATTGGTTGTATCGTAGGATTCGTGTGTAAATATGGTAACGACTCGTGTTGGATGTTTGGTAAGCCAGTTTTTATTATTATTTGAGAACACCATGTTGGTCTACTTGCAAGTTGTGGCTCATTACAATGAAGAGGAGACAACATTAAATTGGTTCATTAATTTTGTTGGAGTGGGAATGTGGAAAAGCATGGATCCAAGTTCTTAGTGAAATGGATACACAAAACACAAGTGAGTGAGTGTGAATAGTAAGTGGTCCAACACAGGACTGTTCCAAGCAGTTGGTTTGTGTCCTGCTTTGGTTCAATCCCATGGGATTTGTTCCCCTGAGTAGCACAGGAAATGGCAGATTCAGGTGTGTTTCTATATTGCAAATGCCTAGGGACCTCTTTATCACATTCACATGGTTTTAGATTCTTCCATAGCACCATATATACATATATATATATCAGTAGACAAATGCTAAAATCTTGAAGAAACTGTATCGAGATGATAATTTTACCAGGTTGTGCCAAATCCTAAATGGTCCAGAGTTTTGAAAGAAAATGAAATTTCATGATAACTTTTGGGGTGTAGTGAAATAATGTGTGGTGGAATTATTGAAGAAATGTAAAATTATAGTAGTAGTAAGTGAAGAAGAGGCTGGGGTGAGTGAAGTGGGCTCTCTTTATAGCATAAATAAATACAAAAGGAGGTGCTTTTGCATGTGTTTGCTGCCAGGGTCAGGGAGAGATAGATAACAACAGAGAGAGAGAGAGAGAGAGAGAGAATGCAGTGCACTATCTATATCTTGAATTCTTCTTGATATATATTATTTGTGCTGTGACCTTAGCTTTCTGCCAAAGTTGAAACACAAGAATAGTTACTCATCTCTGCCTGTTGCACTGCACAACACTTAATAAATCCAACCAAACAAATTTAATGTTATTTGTAAGTCAATCCAATCCCTCTTGTTTGTTCTGAGCCTTCCATTTCAATTTACTACTGTGTTCTGCATTTTTACTTTATGGATTGGACAAACCCCATTTTGTATTGGTTTTGAATTTTGATTGACAGAGAGCCCATAACTGATAACACTTGCCAATGCCATCCCATGCCTCAAAACACTTGTGGAAGCTCAAAAAGATGATGGAACTGGAACACAAGAACCCATTTGACAACACCTACATTACATACATTGGTACATAGTAGTAGCAGTTTAGGCATATTTGCATGTCAGTAGGTTTATGATTATGATTATTCAACACTCAAGAGGACAGAGAGAGCTAGCTAGGTCATTAGAGTCATGGTCACTTGTAATAATAATAATGATTATGGGATATTGGGGTTGTGTAATAAAGTTGTTTGAAGTACAGTCCTTAATTACTATAAGCAAGCAACACAACATGATGCTCATATATTTGATCACTTTATCTATACACAACAAACAAACAAACCAATCTACACAAAATATTAGGGTTTTGAGGTGGGTTTGGAGGAGTTTTAAAGGAACATTTATGTATGTGGATTTCCCAAATTGAAAAAAGGTCAAATGGGAAGTGGGCAGTGGGGGGTCTGAGGTAAAGGAACAGAAAAAGTAAAAGAGTTAGTAGCAGCAGTAAAAGCTCCATTACTGTACACCAAATAACCTTCTCTCATATTTGTGTTGTGTGTCTGAGAGAGAGACACAGGCTTTGGTATTGGTTTCAGAGACAACACACAAAAACAACTCTTGGAAAGTCTTAAATAATAATGACACTAAAAACCCTTTTCTTTCTTGTTTTTTATAATAATATTTTTCCATGGACTCTCTAATCTTTAGTTTATGGGTTTCCGTAGAGGTGTCAGAGACAAGAGCTGCTGCAAGGCAGAGCAGCTGCTGAAGAAGCAGAAACTTCAGAGGGTGATGCAGTCATAATATTATCAGCAGCAGCAGTAGCAGTAGCAAGTAGCAGCACAGCAGAAGCAACTCTGATCTCTCTCTCTCTCTCTCTCAAAACTCAATATAATCAAGAACCCATTAGTTTCGTTTTATCCATCAACACACAAGATTCTGCAACCCAATACTCTTTACCTCTTCTTGCCTCCAAAAACTTGTATGTTCTTCAGTTTTGAGTGATCAAGAAAGTGTTTCTTGTTCTTGATTTCTTGTGATGAGTGCAAGAAACAGATTTCCCTTCACTGCCAACCAGTGGCAAGAGCTTGAGCACCAAGCTCTCATCTTCAAGTACATGGTCTCAGGCATGCCCATCCCTCCTGACCTCCTCTTCACCCTCAAGAGAAGCTATGTTGACTCCTCTTTCTCTTCAAGCCTCTTCTCTCACCAACCTCCTCAACACAGTAAGATATAGAAACTTGTTGTTAGCTTAACTTAACTTAGCTCTATTTTGAGTGTCAATGAAGTATATTAATTGTGTGGTTGCAGTTGGATGGAACTGTTTTCAGGTGGGTTTGGGGAAGAAGATAGACCCAGAACCAGGGAGGTGCAGGAGAACAGATGGCAAGAAATGGAGGTGCTCAAAAGAAGCCTACCCTGACTCCAAGTACTGTGAGAGACACATGCACAGGGGCAAGAACCGTTCAAGAAAGCCTGTGGAAATTTTATCATCACAACCTCCTCCTATTTCAACAACACCCATTTCTTCTTCTTCTTCAATCACCACCAAAAACCAGTCTTTTTCTTCTGATAACCACCACCATTGTTACACCTCAACCCATCTCCCACAACACCAACAACCCTACCTCTACTCCCACAGATCTTCTTCAAGGCCACCCCAAGACAACAACACTAATTTGTTCTTGTACTCTGGTTCCTATTCCCAATCCCAATCTCACTCCAACTCAGATATTTACAGGTATTTTTATATATTTTTTCTCAAAAACTTTGTTGCTTTGATGTTTACTATGGTCAACTAATGTTTCTGTTCTTTTTCTGTTGTATTGGGTTGTGAAGAAGGAACAGTTATGGACTGAAAGATGAGGTGGATGAGCATGCTTTCTTCTCATCAGAGCCTTCTTCTGGGACTGCCACTGCCAGAAGCTTCTCTGGTTCATCCATGGAAGATTCTTGGCAGCTAACACCTCTCACAATGAGCTCTTCTTCTTCCACAAAACAGAGGAGCTGCTCTGGATTACAGACTGACTACTCCTATCTGCAACTCCAGCCTCAAGATCAGCACTCCAAAGAAGCCAAGCAAGATCAGCACTGCTATCTCCTAGGAAGTGACATCAGAGATAATCAACAGCAACCCACCCAGAAGATTGTTCATAGATTCTTTGAGGAGTGGCCACCAAAAAACAGAGACTCATGGCTTGATTTGGATGACAAGTCATCAAACAGTGCAACCAGGCTCTCAATCTCCATTCCCACTTCTTCACTTGACTTCCCAATCTTCAATTCCAGAACCCACAACGGTAACTATTTTTGAATTTATTCCACTCTGTTTCAGTTTCTTGATTGGTTATTGTCTTCTCTAATGACTTTGTTGCCTCATGTGTCGCAGATGGTTGAGTTGAGCTATAAAAGTGTGGTGGGAGGTGGTCAGGCTTGTTGCTGGTTCTCATTTTCTGTTTTTTTTTCCTTTGATTTTTTTAGGTGTGGTTAGAGTTGGATTATTATGTAATGAAGGATCCAATGTCTTTTGTTTCTTCTTGGTTGTGTGTTGTGTGATATACCTGCAACTTCTTTTATGTGAGTTTCTGGGTTTTTCCATACCAGCTGCTATGCAATGCCATTAATTACATGATGATCATCATGGCTTAGAGACGACAGTGGGGCCCAATAGGCCCAGGATCTTCCTAATTTTTGTCATTTTTCACTTCACCCAACTTATGTTGATTGTTGATAATGCCTAACATGTGATTAATTTACATGTACTCCCAACACATTTTGTGGAATAATTCAGAGAACATGAACAACAACAACCCACCATTAAGTGCTTTTTTCATACAAATTTTGTGAAAGAAGCTACACTTATAGCTTGAAAGCTTTTGTGTTAATGAAGAATCATCTTCTCTTTTCCTGAAATGGCAAACATTTACAGGCTTTTCAGAAGAAGAAGAAAATTATATTCAAGAGAAACCAAAAAGGGTATGAAATGGAGAAGATGTCCATGAAAATTACCAGCTATCTCAATCCCCATATCCCATAGGTGCACTTCTCTATGATATATACTTACATGAGGATATTATATGGAGGCAAGGATCTTTTGGGTTTTTCACCTGCAGAGTAGTAGTAGTAACATTCATGATCCTGGTCCCCATATGGGGCCTTTATCAGCAGAAACTAGCATATGACAGAAAAAAATATAATTCCAACCACATGCTTGATGCTTCCTCTCCTTCCCTTAAATATATATATTTTACTATAAAATAAAGTAAGTTACACAGATTCTCATTGGCAAAACCAGTCACATTTATTTTTACCATGAAATGTTACCCACCAAACAGTAACAGCAACAGCAACAGCAACAGTACTGTGGGTTGTGGTCAGAGTCATCAGTTGTCACTAGTATTTTTTGAGAGTCATGGAAATGGAAAGAAGGGAAGCAAAGAAGTAGGACAGTAGAGTTAGGGTTTGGCAAAAAGAGCAGAGAGATGGTAGCAAGTGTGCAATGGTTCTGAAACTTCTGATTTGTGTGTGTGATGGGTGAGAGAAGAGAAAGAGAGTAATGGGTCTGTGTTTCTGGCTCTCTGTTCCTAATCTGAAGTGTTGCAGACATAAAAGACTTGACAGACACACCCACACCAAACACTGGTAACCAGTAAAAGCAGTAAGGTCCAGAACTAAACTTACAATCCCTCCAGTTCCACAGGCCACACCCACACCACACCCCATTTTGACTCTTTCTTTTCTTTTCTTTTTTGTCAGTCACCTGCAAGGCAGGCCAGGGCAGGCTCAAACACCAAAAGCCATGTTCTGACAAAAAATATATCACCACAAAAGCCACTCATCTCTAAACGATGTCGTTTTTTGGCTCTACCCCAGCTTCCACTGACTCTGACCTAAAAATTAAAATACTACTTGAGAATCTGGGCTGGCATGTGGCAACCCCATATCTTTGGGGGGGCCCTCATCATTATATATACATACATGAGATAAGTTCATTTTCTAAATCTTGAGTATGTGTTCAGCAATGAAACTTGACTACATTCTTCTAGTCAAATCCCAAGCTCCAAAATACCAAATTCTATTGATTCTAGAAGCTGGAAGTTGGATCTTACCTTGATAAATGTTGGCAGAAAGCTATCTAGGGTATGCTCCTCCATTCCTTCCACCAATAGTTGCATTGCATCCTATTCCTGCCAATTTCAATCAAGTCAATATTAGAAATAGCCTTGTAAGCACATTCATAATCACATAACACATCCTCACCCTAAAGTTTCCAATTCCGCAATTCTGATAATAATATGCAAGAGGATGGATATGTCAAATTGCTCTTATATTAATGGAAAGTTGGCACAAACAGCAGTCATATACAGATGTAATAATTTTCTAGTACAAAGATTTTCACCCTCACAAGTACACTGGCCTCAAATTAAAAGCCAAAAAGGTTTAGTTATATTCCATCCAAGGCATGGGTGAAAAATGAGTGAATGAGGTATTAGCACAAATAAATAGTCCGTTCCTTTGCCGCCCCGCTCTGCCCCACCACAATTTCTTGTTCTTCCTCCAGGAGTCTGAGTCTCTCCTGACATGCTTTATCTCAGTCCTCGTCATCGAGTGCAGCATCTTCGTTCAGCTTATCACTATATCCTCCTCTAGCTTCTCCGTCACTCTCCTGCAGCCCAGGAGAACCATCTCTGACAGGGCTGGACTCTGGTTGCCTCTCTAGTTGCTCTTCATCATCTGATGACCATGCCTGCTTTCGCCGACCTGCAGTCGACGGTGCAACCTTCACCAAAACATATAAAATAAAAACATATTAGCCAGAAAAAAGAAGTTCGATTGACCTGAGAAATGAGAGTAACATAAATTTTATACACACACACACACAATACCATGTTAAACTTGACTTTAGCCCAAAGCTTAATTTGATAGATGGAGGACCCAACTAGTATTATCAAGTGGTGACAAGCTTCACATTATTTCGATATGGAATTCCTTAACACTTCTAATAATAGCAAGAAGGTTGTATGTCCAAATATAAAGTGAAATTCTTATACCTTGCAAGTAGCTTTTTTTACCCTAATTAGTTTGGATCCAAGTAAATTTCGATGTCCAATTTCCGCTTTCATTTCCATATCCTATCTCTAGTTATTGCACTTTGGGTCGATTTGATCCTAACAGATGACACTCAGTGCTTTACCACCAAAAAAGCACAATTAAGAAAAAAAAAACTAATGAGTAAAATAGATGTTAAACCTCATCCTCAGCATCAGAATCTTCAAGACCAGCTGCTGCAAGAGGATTCTGAGCATTTTCTTCGGCCTCATCGTCCAGGTCATTCATCCGATTCGTTGGTTCCCTATAATTCACGTTGGCATCTTCATCTTCCAATTCTTCATGATCATCCATCATGTCAGCTTCTGGTTCCTCTGTATCATAGTGTGACTTTGAGCTCCTGTCTTTCTTTCTTCTCTTTCCACCTTTTCTCCTCCTTCTCTCACTATGCCCACCACCTTCCTCATCATCGATTTCAGTCCTGTCTTTCCGCTTAGAAGCAGGTGTGTTACTTTTCCATAGCTCCTGGAGATATCACATATAGAAAATATTAAAAACAAGAAAAGAAAGACATATGGCGAGCCACTAATTCTGAATCAAGATTAGCTTTTCCATTTCTTTTAATCCAGTTAAGGTCATCTGAAGTGAACACATTTTGATAAATGTAGAGTTAGTGGCTTGAGTCCAAAGTGTCATTTACATGATATGCTAAAAGTTACTTCGCCCAAAAAGGTTATAAACTGTCTAGGCATATGGTCTCCTTATCAAATAAATTGTTTATTAATCAGCAACCTGACCTTAACTCGCGCAAAATGTTCCTCCTGCTGTCTCACTTTCTTCAGTTCATCTTCTTGTTTTCTCTTCTCCAACTGTTTCCACATGAAAAGTATACATAAAGACACAGATATTTTACTGAAATCATCCTCTTCACAACCATTACATCTAACAGTTCAAGTAAATTTACAATTGCAGACCTGAAACTTCTTTTGTTCTTCAGCCTTACGACGGGCTTCCTCAGCCAAGGCAACCTGACGAGCAAGTTCTTGTCTCTGCCGATTCTGCTGTTCCTCTCTCTCAGCTGCTTCACAGTGAACCTTTGCAGCTTCAAGCAAGTGCTTGCAGTACCCAACATGAGTGTCAATTTTCTTCTCATCAAACCCGTGAAATTGAAGATTGGAGGCAGCAGACAACTGACTGAATATGCGAACAGCATTCTTCAGTTCAGCAACTGTAGAGCGCACCTATACAGAAAATACTTCTCAGACGCGCTTAAGATACTGAACATTATTCTAGTACGATTGAGTGCAACATTTCCACATTTTCTTTAAATAGAATAAAGAAAAAACACCAACATAAATTCTCTAGGTTGTACATAATAATCCATTTTCAGGAAAACCACACCTCATTCCTTGGATCATTTCCCTGAGAGATGCATGATACAATACCAGTATGCTTTTGAAAATTCAATTCATAGCAAGACATCAAGTTAAAGGCTTAATAAGAAAATAAGTACACATAAAGGACCCATTTAACAACCTCGTCTGCTGTCCTCTTTGTCTTTTGGAGTGTTGATGCTGAGAACTTCTGCATTGCAACACCTGCATCAAATCTCAGTGTGTAATTTGAAGGTGCCAAATGGATAGCTCTTAGTAAGGTTTTCTTGCAATCTTGCCACTGTTCGGCTTCATAATGAGTACGAGCTAAATAGAGAAGAATCTGAGAATCTGTGTTGTGATAAAACTTCCGCAAACAATTCTGATACTGTAAAACATAAGGTCCATTGGCACGGAGTAAGGACACAATAATTCAATTGAAACGAATGATAGACCAAAAAATTAAAGAAAAACAAGATGAACTACCATTTTCACAGCCAATGCAAAATTTCCCTGAGCAAAATAAATATGTGCCAAATTTATCCACACATCTGGCATCTGCACAAAAATGCTTCCACTTGCAGCTTCTTGAACCTGGTACATAGATTAGCTGAATCAAATTCTAACAATTTTGGAATATTGCATCACAAATGGCCCAAATATGAGGAACCCGAGTTTACCTGTGTAAAAAGATCTTTTGAAACATCAAACTGCCCTTTTTCTGCCAAGACCACACCAGCACCATTGGCAGCATATAAATTAGCATTATGCTGAATCAGAACCTATTATATAAAAAATAAGAATTTATTGTCAAAGATCAATTTCATTATCCAAGCATTGTTGCATCAACAAATTGCATATAGCATAAAAGAAAACTTTAAGGACTTTTAGATTGAAACAGTGAACACAAGTAAATATAAAGATGAATCACAGTCCAAAAGACTATATTCTTACTATTGCTAAATCTAAGCAATGTGCACAAATCAAGAACCAGTCTCAATTCAATCCTATTTCTCGTAATTGTCCTCAAACACTAGTATTTGCAGTATCATACAATTACGAATAAAATATTATTCCAGTAAAACCATAAGCTGCACTGCTAACATGGTTTTGCGCTTTTTTAAAAAACCAGTAAATATAATCTCTAGAAGTATAAGCACATTACCTATAAAAGACTTTTCTAACAATGGGTTTTCAAAATGAGAGAAGAAAAAGAATCATACTCTTGTGTACAGTTCCTTTGCTTTCTCTAAATGAGTGGCTTCCAACTTAGGGTTTCTTTTCTCATTGCGCATGGCAGCAAAGTAATTCCAGTTTCCCTTAAGAAAGTAAACAAGCATATCAATAAGTGTCAAAAAGGTCAAGATGGTAACAATATATAAGGCAACAAATATAATGACAAAATCTGCATTGTAGCTTCAGAAGATGAGGACTTGGAGAGGGGGAAGGGAAGTCTAGAAAAGCATCCTCAATAAGAATACAAAAAACCATGCAGACTTTCAATATACACACCAGTGAAAGACTAGCATAAGAATCTTTCCCATCAGTTGCTTCGCTGGCAGCCCGGAAGGTTTCTTTTGCCTTAACCCAATCATCATTTTTAAGCTCCAAATCACCAAGCATTGATAATGCTTCTGGACACTTTTCATTCACCTTCAAAGCATCATTAACCTGACAAAACATATATAAGCGAAAAACCCTTTGGAGAGGAAAATGGAGAATAGAAGCAAAATAATATAAGGGGGGTAATAACAACCAGTTCAATGCTTAATTGAATATTATTTCGAGCTTTTGCAATGGCAGCTAGCCTCAGATAAGCATCAATATAGTCTGGGAACTGCAAAGAAAGCAAAATGAAGTTAAGCAAAAGAACCTAGGATAGCATAATACAAAAAATACCAATAAGCATTAAACAGTAGGAAAAGAATATAAAGATGTAAGCCAAATAATTAATGAAGAGTGAAGATCTGATAAAGAAGATAAACCAAACTATCCATCAAATCAACTTTCTATCGTATAAACAGAAATAAAAGAGAGATTAAACATAGAGTCTATGCCATAGATGAATCTAAAACTGAGCCTCATTAACCTTGCAACTTTATAGTACAAACCATATACATAGGTTTGTAAATGCCCAGCAAAGGCCAAAAAGGTTTACATAACATGAAAACGAGGATAAGTAGACCGTATTTTAGAAGTCATAGCCTAACAAAAGTATACTAACATGACAAAATTTGTGTTCATCCCTATTGTTTGGCATACAACTTAGCTGAGATGGGGAATTGTGAATCGAGATAAGCATCATAGCCAATGATAGAATATCAAAATCAAATAGAGGCAAGGTTATATAAAAGAAAATAAAACAAAACACACAGGCACAAGCACGTGCACACACACATGTATAAATATCACAAAAGAGTAAAGAATAGCGAATCAAATGACTTCACAGCTAGACAATAAAAAGCGCATACACAGGCACAAGCGCGCACGGACACAAATGTACAAATATCACAAAAGGGTAAAGAATAATGAATCAAACGACTTCACAGCTAGAAAATCACAACACATGCCCGATACATAGAGTATCAGTGTAATAATAAGATGTTTAAAGCATATATAAGGAGTAGAAACACTCGTGAAATCTACCATATGAAATCAGATTTCTAAATACTTATCCAGGGTGGGTTAAGTAGAACAAAAAAGGTGCATATTTTCTCATCAAGGAAAAAGAT
The DNA here is from genome assembly GCA_036897485.1 of Pelargonium nanum. Lineage (NCBI taxonomy): Eukaryota > Viridiplantae > Streptophyta > Magnoliopsida > Geraniales > Geraniaceae > Pelargonium > Pelargonium nanum. The sequence continues at coordinate 40,602 of JAYMTF010000177.1, forward strand.
TACTTACCAACAGAATTTGGCCATGAATAATCAGAGCTATTCTCAGATTATTTGATATATTCGATTTTATGAAAATTCAATTCCAATGAGGAAAGAGAATTTTTTTTTAATCACAAATGTGCCCTCCTAAAAAATTATACAAAAGCAATAACAACAATTTAAAAATAGCTAACATGTCCTATATTCCAAGGAATTCACTTAAAAAGTGTTAAATGAAAGCCCCCACAGATTTCTGAACAACATTACAAAACTAGGGTTTTCTCAGACTATACCAGAGATGGGTCATTATCAAACCATACAGATCAACTGACAGCATTGTGATTCAATCCCAACCTCATGCAAGAAGTGTCTTAAGTGGTTAAGCCCTTCCCTTAATTGCAGTATCTATATGTAAAGAAGAGGTAAAATGCACACCAGAAATCGACATACCTTATATAAGATCAAACGGTACAATATGCTTGCAGTTTCAACATTGTGCAACTCCTCGAATAATCTGGCCAAGTTAAATATTGTTGTAACTTTATTCCAGGGTACCTCGACACTGTAACCACCTTCTTCAAGTCGATGAAATAATTGCATGTCCCTGAATTGAACAACAGCTGCACTGCAATCACTTGGATAACAGCTTACTTCTCCGTTAATGAAACGAAGCCATATACCATCACCTAAAGCCTCCTTGAAAGTTTGTTCAGCAAGCTGGAAATATAAAATGGCATTAAAGCTGCATCTGTTGGTAGTTGTAAAAACTGAAAATTTTACTCAGTAGACATGGGAGAGTGAAAGAGATAACAATGTAAACAAAGTTTTCCAGATCAAAATTGCATAAATCAGTCCAATAAGTAGTGCACATACCTCAAACTCTCCCCTTTCAAAATGAATAACTCCAATATTGTTGAGTACTTCTATGGGTACTTCTTGACCTCCCTTTTTCAAAAGACTCTTAGCCTACGTTAAAATGTAACAAGTCTTAAATTCTAAGGAACTTTTGGACCTTGTGAATTATTTCAAACGAAAATTATAATTTTGTATAGAATTATTTTGAGATTAGCTAGATAAGGATATTAATGTAAGTCACATGTCTTTGATAAATAAAACTCAGAATTGAAAATTCTCTAAAAGAGTAATAAACATAGGGCTCTTACAGTTTTAAAAACATCTAGAGCCACTCCAGTGTCAGATGAAATCAACAATTCTCCCAGATCAATAAATGCCTGTATCATAGTTAAAAGAAAAAGGGGAAAGGTGAGAAAGGAGCCTCCTTATTCGTCCCTGGAAATATCAGAATATAAGCTATCAGAAGGCTCCTGCGGTCCTGCCTAGACAAATATCTTTGAGCCAAAGACTAATAATTTCAGTTCCATTTCACTCCCATTGCCAAGAAAAAGTCTTATCTTAGCATAAAACCACATTAATGATTCAAAGATAGGTGGATTTTTCCAAGAACTGTGACCATCCAGGTTAGCCTCTGTTTATGAGCAATATCTCCTCTCAATGCAAAATATTGCATCAAAGCGATCACAATACCTGATAGTTATAAAAGCACAAAATAGATAATGAGGTAGACTACCTGGGCATCTCGTGGATCAATTTTTGAAGCTTTCCTCATAAGTTCCTGAGCCTTGTCAGTCTGCCCAAGCTGAACATATATGTGTGCAAGAGTCTACATCGAAAAGATTAAACATGAAAACTGAAACCAAATACAAGCAATTTAAAAGGGAAACACCAACAGAAAGATTTGTTTGCTTAACTCACTTTTAATGTCTCACAATTATCAGGGTAAACCTCCAACACCTTTTCAAAATTTGATAGTGCACTCCTAAAATCTCCCAACTTCAGTTGTACTTGTCCCAAACCTATGGCCAAAAGAAAAGAACAAAGATAAAAGAACTACACACAAGACAAATAAATGAGACATATCTATAAAAGAAAAGACCCTAATGCCTTTATGCATGTCAATGAGTAGTTCCAATGCATTTGACTTATAAACTCTTATTTCATATTTTTTATAGCACAACAAAGGTATGCTTCAAGGCAATGCAAGACATAATCCATACAACACATTGAAAAACAAGGATTATGACCAAATTAAGTGGAATTATGGCACTAAAAGAATACAAGAATGCGAACTCCAAACAAAGGAAAAAGAGTTAGATAAACCGAGAAGTCCAAGTGTCAACACTAGAATATTACAATCAGGTATTAACTACTCTAAGAGTACTAAACCGCAGAAAACAGTTTTAATGAGGAACTTGTATAGTTACTAACCATAATAAGGGAATACGAATTCATGAGGCTTATTAATTTCCTTGACGGATGCCAGGTAGTACATACCAGCTTTTTCATAGTCCCCCTATAGTTGAGAAAAATCATAGTCAGTACCATTAGCAGTCAAAGAGCAAAAAATCCAAGCAAAATAAACAAGATTGAGAAATATCTATGAAGTTATACTTAATTCTTATGAAGAGACAAAAGAACAGGACATCAAGCAGAATGAAACAATGGAATTTCTTTTATCAGGTTATAAAAGAAAAGTGATCAATAGCTTTTCAAAAAGTAATTTCCTGAGAAGGGAACAGGTAAATCAGATAAACAAAATGGTTAGCAAGAGCTAAAGGATTATGGATAATTCAACCATATATGAGCTACAAGTATCATGACTCATAGCTATTTATTTGATGACATGTTGGGACAATAGTACCTAAATGTTTTTCAAAGTAACCATTGCCAAGAAGTAGAGTGGTACACAAAAACAAGGTTACAAATGTCATCATGGCGTGAACATATAGCTAAATAAGAAGCAAAAAAATCAAGGAGCTTGCATTATTTCTTGTTTCTTTCTTCCTACTCCTCTATAATGTGTTTAATCAATAAACACACACACACAAGAAACTCCTGCATTGCACTTCTGTATAGGCCACCAGATTATGGAAAATCGTTTCCTTTACATCCTTGCATCTATTGGCCAACCAACAATATAATATGCAACACAATTAATTAGAGCAGAAGAAAAGTTTGGTGTTTCAGACCTTGCTATGGTAAGATCGTGCTAAATTATAATAAGCATGTGACTTTGTCGGCCTTTGGTTGGCCACAGCCAGTGAAGTTTCAGTCAGTTGCTCTACTAGAAAATGCTGACCAGTGAAGAAAAAGTGATTTGCTAAATAATTTAGCGCTGTTGCACAGTATGGGTATATCTCAAAAGCTCTTTGCATCTTTTCCATTCCTTTTCTTATTCCAGAAGCTGGGCAGATACAGTCAAAGATTACAATTAAAAATATTTAATCTGCTCAACATAAGAAATTTATAATGATAAATGATTAATATCTAAACCACGCATTTAAAAATAATAGGAACACAGCCCACCTTCATTTCCACGCATATCCATCATTGCAAGTGCAACAAGAGCCTCAACATTTTCAGGATCTAACTGCAAGTATAGGATTGTGAAAGATTTGGATGAAAATTATAGCAAATTTTTTGCAGTATCTGCAGAATATGACTAAATATCCAACGCAAAAAATAATTGGAATCACTTGCCTGCAAAACCCGCTGAAATGCCTGTCGAGCCTTTTCAAAATGACCCAATTTATAACGACAAAGACCTATGCCAAGTCTTACAGCTCCAGGACAATCCGGATACACGTGCAAGGCTCTCTAGCATTGTTTGTATTTAATGGAAGGTTAAAATTATCACCAAACTCATATTATAAATATCATACAATATATAAAGCCAAAAGAGATGTCCCATATGCCAGGTACAGGGCTTGCAAATTTACAATTTGTATACTACTTCTCAATGACATCAATCATATAAATCACAAACCTTATACAACTCCAATGATTCAGAATAGCGTCCACGATTAAACTCAACACATGCCTGCAGACATCAATACCAAGTTACTTACATCAAATTCAGCATATTGATGCTACCATCTTAAGACTTAGCTCTATTTTCCTCTCCAGGAATATACACTTCTCTTTACTAAGATTTTCAACAACTAATCCTTTGGCCCAACATTTAAAATTTATCACTACATATTGGCAACTAAAGTTGAAAAAGTAATTTGGTAAACAGCATAGCTCTGGGTAAAGCAGAAATTACACTGCAAACCCATGGGTACTCCTTTAAAACTGTCAGTCTGTCACATTACTATGTAAATTATCTAAATTTACTAAGAAAATGGAAGAAGTGTCAAATTGGTGTGGACTTACGAAGCATGAAAAAAAAGTCTCATTAAGGTGACATTGGTCACCTGCAGAGTAAGATACTAAATATAATTCTCATGCTAGGCATATGATCTGCACCTCATTTACTAACTTTACATACTCTGATAAGATGAGCAACTACCTGACCCAGAAGAGCAGGAACATTATAGCGATCTCCATCTAGTACAATCTTAAATGCAGCAAAGGCCTGCTCTACTTCACCCTTAGCCAGTAAAAGCTGACCTGGAAAACATAGAAAATCATTGAAGTATCCAGTAATCCTTGTACATAAGTATGACTTACCATTAAAAAGAGAGATAACTTGGCACTTGACAAGAGAGGTTCAGTAATATTGGGGCATTTACAAAAGAACTCCTCAGGAACCCCAGACTACTAATTTTCCTTCAAATAAATACTTTCCCAAATCAAAGTTTTCACAAGAGAGACAAATTAACATATTTGAGGAAGTCAAATAGATGAAAAGCTGCTATAGGAAATTCTATGCAGCTTTGTAGCTCACAAATAAATAGATAAATACTATCAAAAACTCGTAAGCATAAAATATGTTTCTAGATCATATAACAATCATCCTTACTTAAACTACTAAATCAATCATTAAGTAAGTCTTAAAAAAATCAATACAATACACATGTTCAGATTCAAAATTCAATACAAGAGATTTTGTAGCATCGTACAGGTGGGCGTCTAATTGAATACATAATCCAATAACATTTTACCTTTTCCAACCCAAGTAGAAGGCTCGTGCATGTCAATTCTCGATGCTTTGTTGTAGTGTTTTGTTGCTTGGATAAAGTGCTCCTCCTTTTCTCTTTGTTTCGTTTCAATTTTTCCAAGGTAGCTATGATAGGCCCCAAGAGCATTTAAAATGGCAATCCTCTCATATCTTACATCAGCATAGTACTCATCAATCTCTGTGAAACACAAAGATATCCCACAGTCAAATAAGACACTCAATCCCACCAATTTTCATAAGAGAAACAAGAGCGAACTTCAGAAGAGATGGAATACCAGGACTAGACCCTTCATCTAGAATTTGTTTGAATTGTTCAATTTTCCCTTGTTTAAAGTACTCCCTCTGCATCAACAGCAGAAAAAATAGAAAATTAAATTCTGCAATACCAAAAGAAATGCTTGACGGTACAAGGAAACATGCACAATTCAGGCAGCTCTATCGAATGGCTCGTGCATTACAAAGCATCAACATGATCAAGCATCAAAACAACTCCAATAGTTCAAATTCACCAAACCACCTCTCTTCTTCTCCAATCCAGAAAACAATTACGCACCATGCCTAATTCAGATTTAACCATAATGTGCAAATTTTTAAGAGAAAAAAAGTAAAACGAACCGCAATGATGAGCCAAAGATCGAGAGGGGCCTGCTCGGCTTTAAGGATATCCAGAATATCAGAAGCGTCCCTGGGAAGCTGGTCGAGAGCAACTCTGACTTCCTCTTCCGAATTCTGTACCGGTATGTACACGCTTGCCATTGTGTACAGCGATGCGAGGGAACAGGTTTGAAATTCAAGAAGAAGAAAAACCCTAGCTACGTAGTGAGAGACGAAACAGACTGTTACTGTTTGAATTTCGTGAGCGACAGAGAGATGTTTATATATATGTGATATCGGGGAAGGAGACGATGTCGATGGCACTTGATATCACACACACAATGACACAACACAAGTCGTTTGTTTCGTGGGTGGGTTGTAAGGTGAGCAAGATCTGCTCACACTTGCAGATGTGTTTTTATTTTCCCAATCTCGCCCTATATACTTTCTCTTTTTACGTCTTTTGCCCTTGTCTTATTTCCTTTTTTCTTGTTTTGTGGTAACTTATAGTTTTACCCCTCAACTCAAAAAAACAATCAATTTGGTTCCTAAAATTTTATGTTTCGGCTAAAAATGGTTCATGAATTTTTTTTTTGACTCAAAAGACTCCTGAATTTTCAAATATTAATAAAAAATTGTTCATACACTTTCACATATTTATCCAATTTGGCTCCTAAACCATTTTAAACTCAAAATAGTCTCTGAAGTTTCGTATTTTGACTCGATTTGGTCTTTGAATTTTCGTGTTTCGAGCCAACCTGATTCATGAATTTTTTTAACCCTGAATAGTCCCTGAACTTTTAAATATTGATCTGATTTGGTCCTGGAACTTTTGATATAAGCTTTAAGAGTAAGGTCCATTTTGGCTCAGTATTTGAAAATTTGTTGACCTAATTGGGTTGAAACTCTAAAGTTTAGATGTCATTTTAGGTCAAAAAAAAGTTTATGGACCAAATTTAGTTGAAATTCGAAAATTCATGGACTATTTTAGGTATAAAAAAAGTGTTGTGGCTAAACTGAATCAAAACACAAAAATCCGGTGACCAAATTGAGTTTTTTTACCGCTATTTTTTTTTAAATATACCAGCCGCACCGCTAATTTAAAATGTTAGTTTTACCAACTGGGTGTGGCGCAGTTGGTGCGCTGGGGCTGCGTGAGTGGGAAGACCTTCTGAGTTCGATCCCCACTCAACACACTTGTGAGGGAGAGGTAAGAAATCCTTAACCCTGTGACCAAGCCTCGAATGGGAATTAGTCTGGGTATGGTCAAATGGCTAAA
>JAYMTF010000178.1:0-47372 GCA_036897485.1 Pelargonium nanum
TTCCCAGCATCACATGAGATGGACCCTGAAAGAAGTGTGAATTCTCAAATCCTGACCAAATGTTACGCCTTTCTTTTCACACAGAATACAAGAGAAGAACTAAGACTAAGGCACATCCCATTAAGGTTTTTAAGAAACAAGAGCATGTAACAAATGCACATCAGAAGCTACAGAGATGAGACATGAAGAAGTAGATTAGTATCAGTTAAGTCCACTCTGCGTCGATCAAGGGGCCCTGATCCCTTCCAATCTTGAAGCCAAAAAGTGCATAATAGTGCTATAACCTATTCATAAACTTATGCAGTAGTTTAGACTTTGAAAATCCATCTGTATACCAGGTTTGCATCAAAAGATGTTTTGGCATACGAAGTGCTATATATATATATATATATATATATATATATATATGAGTGATCACATCTGATACAGTTGAAATTTAATGATCATATACTCTAGCATCATATCCACATCTTAAGCTATTGCGAGTCTTTCTCCATCATGGCAGAAGAATATATATTTACAAAAATTTAGAATACTTCACACAAATGCACTTATTGACTGTAGGACATAACATTGAGCAAATATGTGTTAAGAAAAGTTGGTGCAAGAGAGAATGAAATTATGTTCCCAACCCAACTTGTGAATCCCAAACTGTCCTACACCCCATCATTCCCATACTCACTAGGACAGAACCATGTCCAAAAAAGCCAGGATTAAATGCCCATCCCTAAAAAAAAAAACCTTCAGTGTGAGATGTATACTTTCTGGGAAACAGCTCAAATTCCCTGTCCTACCCTGAAAATCAACTATAGAACAAATGTCCTTCCTAAGTATGAAATGAATGCTTTATGGGAACAATCTAGCAAGAATTGAGATCGTGGACATAAAAACCATGTAACAGAGACATAAGAAGAGAAACATTCACTTACATCAGACTTATTTTGCAGTGGAGCAAGTATTGCAACAAGGTCTTTCGTACTTGGTCGCTCCCTGGGTTCAAATTGCAAGCATCGCGAAGCAAGATCAAAAACTGTGGTTGCTTCTTCAGTTGAAAAGTGGCCCTCCAAGTGTGAATCCATCAACAGAAGAATGTTTCTTCCTCGTATCATATCAAGAGCCTGAAGAAACACATTAAGATTGGATCAACTGCCACCAAAAAGTTCTGCAAACAGTAACTATAACTCATTTTGCACTTGAAAAAATCAAATAATAAAAGTGACGTAATCAGCATAGTTGTGCTTTATACACTTTTGTCTCTATCTTCTTAAATATGATCACAGAACCCTCTCCCTATGAGAATAGATTGAAATGCCTCCTTGTACCAGTAGAGTATCTTGCTAACCAAATCCTGACATCATGTGTAAATGACTTGCAACAGATCCATATTCATTCAAAGTCCGTGTATAACGATATTTATCGGTACACACCCTCTGAACCAATATCAGAAGGATGTGAGGAAAAAAGTTCAGTATGTTTAACACATGATGTTGTTAATGCACACATACAACAGTATGCATCACACCAATTCAAACTCATCTCCTTCAAAGACAAACCACCTAAAAGAATTTCAAACAATTTGCAACTTTATATAAAACTTCCTAGGTTTTCATTGATAACTCCTTTTGACAATATATCGCAAACTCATCTCAACATATTTGCAAAATCACTCAACACTCTTATAGCATTAAATTAAGCATACAAAAAGAGTTCAACAAATACAGAGACGTCTTAAGTGCATACATACAACAGTTGGGAGCGATTGGCATACATATCTTATCAACTTAACTAATTGATCAATATATAAAGCTGTCTAGAAACCAATTTCTTCATTGAGCTCAGATAATAGGTAAGTTTCAGATCAGCATCTGACCACATAGGTTACAACTTAGTTCATGAGTATCACCATATTGGCATTAGTGACCAATGTCACCAAACGTTATTCCCTCATAAATGACAGAAGAGAACTGTGACATAACACATTTCTCCATGCAGTCCCACATAAAGTTATCTATTGTCTCGAACGTAGAGAACAAATAGGAAAATACAATGTCAAACTCCCGAAATTCCAGACAATGATAAAGATAGGCAAGTCACAATTCCAAGAATTGCAGGTTGCATATCAATAAAATTCAACTTATGGTCCACAGTAATTTGGTACTTCAAAATAAGACCCAACTAAATTATGATACTTTTAACAATGAGATCATAGGTTCACTTCAGTATATGACCAGAGATCAAAATACAAAGTAAAAGAACAGTTAAATACTTACATGACTTGGAGGAATGTGTTTTCCACTAAGAAGATCCAAAAGTACGGTCCCAAAGCTGAACATGACACTTTCTGGAGTGACCCTTCCTAGAATGAACACAAATTTTTGTTACTCCAGGAAATATTTCTCAATAAATTACTTATGTGAAAAATGATGGTTCCACTGGATGTTTGACTGAAAATTCACATTTTCTTTATACATTTGGTTAGCACACATCATAAATTTGGGCAAAATGGCTTCTTTTGTTTCTGGGAGATTGCAAAGGTAACTTTCCTGTGAGGCTGTGATCAGGATTGGCTGACCCTTGCCTTACCAGAAAGGCAGATCATTTCTTAAGAACAGTACTTGTTTACTCCAATAGAAAATCGCATTAGGAAACATTTACAAAGTACTCACATCTATGATCTATCTTGATGACACTCTAAACTTCTTTATTTTAGTGCAATCAGGGGTTGTTCACATACAAAAATTCATGCACTGAGCTATGATATACAAAACAAAATAAGTTTGGATAATCATAACACATGGAATTATATCCTACAGGCATGCTGCTTCATGACAAGTAAACTACATGCACATGCAAACATAAATAATAACTCGAATTGCTATGGGATCACAAATTACCATTTCTAAGATACTCGGGAGGAGTATAAGCAAGATTTGTGCTATAGCTTCTTCCATCTCTGCTATTTTTCATCAAGCCAAAACATGAAAGACGAGGATCACCATTCTGCAAAAATCATGCACCAAAACCTTGTCAACCATTTCAACCTAAAAGTGAATTTGGGATAAACAGATGTCAAATAATTTTCACATTATATAAATAACTATAATTACAGCTTAAGAAATTGAGATTCAAAATCATACCTCATCAAAGAGAACCCTATACGCATTCAAGTCATGATACAATGGACGACCATTATCGCTACAATAAGTTAAAGCCTCAGCAATATATAAAGCAACTCTTAGGCGCATTGCCCACTCAATGGTTTGCGTCTCCCCTGCAAAGTAAGTAAGTAAATCATATTATTCTCACAATCAACATATCAAACTTAGAGGAACAAACTGCAAGATACATTTACCGTTAAGCTGGGTACTAAAGGTAACAAATATAGGAATGCGAGATTTAAGCTTAAATCAATAAAATGGCTACAGATAATAATACTTGGGCTCTCGCTGAAACTATAAAATCCAGTTAGGGCTAAGAGGCTGGCCAAGTTAGAGTGGTTTCAATTTCAAAAAAGGTCTTTCGATCAATAAATTTGCATTTTGGAGTATGCTATGCTTAGTATTAGATTTATTGAAATTCCACCGACAAATGTAGCCATGTCCCAAACTCAGAACTATCTGGCTCCATTTGAGGTATTTCCACAAGTTTCCTACTTTAACTGGTGACATAGTAGTTATATAAACACTAGCAGCAAAACCAAATTTCCGAAATTGAAGCTCATTAGCAAGCCCCACAGGAACTCAAAATGTGTCCACAAACAGAAACAATTAAGGCTGGCCCAGTGAGGCATCAATTAATATTACCAAATTAGAAACATTACCAATGCTAATCCAATAAACATGAATAAGGAGAAATTTCCCTTGAACAGTAACAACAGAGCTAGGTCAGAGCAACAAACACACATACAATGAAAGAGATGTTTTGCAAGGGTATCGTTGGGCATGTACTCTGCTACAAGCAACCTCTCGTCACCGTCGCAGCAGTAACCTATCAAGTTCGCAATCCACTTGTGCCTCAGCTTCCCAACACCCCACGCCTCATCCTACAACCAAAAGGAATCGAAAACAAAAACAATAAGACGACAAATGAACCAGAACCCTATAAATGGAAACGAATCAGGATCAAAATGGGAAACAACAGTACCGCGAATTGTTTAGGATCGGGCCAGGCCAATTTGGGAAATTTCTTGACGGCGATCCAGCGGCGATTGTCCTGGTTCTGGAGGCTGCCTTTGTAAACGACATTAGGGGCCTTCTCGCCGCTCTCGGAGACGATGAAGTCGGAGCTGAAGTTGTTGGTAGCGGCCTTGAGGTCTGCCAGCGAGTACTCCTTGAAGTCGGAGACGCCGTCGGTGAAGCCCTCCCCGCCTCCGTTTCCGTGCGGCGGAGGGAAGCTGTTGTTGTGGCCCTTACTCTGGCGGTCTTCTGCCGGAAACCGCTCCTCCAAGCAGGACGATGCACAGCAACCCATTCTAGCTCGCGACAAGTTGACTCAACAACACAATCAGAGGAAGGTATCACACAAAAACAACACACAACAGATGCGTAAACAAAAACAGAGGATTCTCAATTATTCTGTCTTATAATAATCGATGATTCGGAATCTTCAATTTTCGGTGCCTCGTGAGGAGGAAGAAGACAATGGATTGGAGTATGGAGAGAGATCTGATAAAAAAAATAGAATAATTTAAATCAAATTGGAGATGAGGAAATGGAAATGGAGGAGAAGGAAAAAGAAGAAGAGGAGCAGAGCTGAAGCAGAGTTTCTCGTTGGTATTTTTTGCTTGCTCTCTCTTCTTCTTCTTCTTCTTCTTCTTCTTCTTCTTCTCTCTCTCTTTCTGCACTGACAAATGACAATAATCTGTCTCCTCTGTTTTATTCTACTATTGAATTGTCCTTTTTATGTAGAGAAGGGCAGTTTTGTCTTTATGTGTGCATGGATGGGTATGGATACGTCTCGTTCAATTTCACGATATTTTGGGTTTCTCTCGCTCTGCCAATCCACCTGTGTTTCTCACTCCCTGTCCTGTCCACTCATGCTCCAACATTTTACTTCATTTTGTTTATGGAAAATGTTTCTAATAAATGACCCCTACTTTACTAAACTTTACATTTATATACACTTTCAAAAAAAAAAAACTTTACATTTATATATATTAGACTCGCTCTAATGAATTAGTAGGCGTAGAGCACCCTCCCAGATACATTTATGTTGTAAGATTGAGATTTAGAGCACTCTTAATTTTTTTTTGAGGGGAGAGCACTCTTAATTTAATACAATATAAATAATTAAATTAATATTTATTAGCCATATGTAATTATTTATTTATTATTATGTTTGTATGCATAAAAAATATACAAAGACTGAAAATGATTCAAAAAAGCTTAATAGTTTTTGAAACTCTCTTTGATTTCATTCTTTGTATGGAGCATTTGTCTCATTTCTGCATGATCTTGATCTCTTACAGTCCAAGTTGGGCCTGTTCTCAGGATCAGCTTGTACAGTGGTTGTCATTAGGTTTACTCATTGTTTACCATTATGCTAGATCAGAGCCAGACAGCTTCACAGAGGAAGTGCTCAGGTTTTAGGTTTTAGGTTTTAGGTCTTATTTTCTGCCATTTTGACTCCTTTCATTAACATTCTTTAGAGTATGTAAAGCAAATCACCAACTCAGCATTATAAAGTATATACCATAGTAGTAGTGAATGTATCAAACTAAGAGCAGTTGAAGCAATTAATATGAAGAGGATTTAGCATAAACAGTGCTCGCAGAAGTGCATCAATTGGGTCACTTCCTTTGCAATAATTAACTGCCATGGTAATGTCATCAAGGCCTTTGAGTTCAGCATATATGATTCCATGAAAATGCAAGACAACCGCATCAAACTGCAACTATCATAGTTCAAAGAAACTATGAGCTTTCTCTAAGCTAAGCTAAATTCGAATCAAACAAAACCATGTACATTTTAGAATCCACTTGAATTCACAGGCATTAGTAACTACAAACAAAGAAATAGCCAACAAAGTACAGTACACACTTAAGCCAAGCATACCAGTTACATTAGAAGAAGAAAACTCAATTTCTCCCAAGATCTTTAACCATCCCAAGTTCAAACTGAGCACAACTATCTACACAGACTGCCATGCCAAAAGAGAAGAATCCTCCCAAATGCAAAGCATAATCATATAATACCCAAATGAGCTTCAAATTCATCACTTGCACCCTTATTTTATAATGCTGTTCAGTTAATTAATCAAATTCTGAGCTAAAATTGACTATACAATGCAGCAAATACATGTAAAGAGAATAACAAACTGTAATCTTCTCCGCATCTTCCACGCAAGAATAAAAGACCACTATGCCAAATCCATTGAAATGCTGTGAAGAAAAGGAGCTAAGAAAACAGCTACTAGGACATCCAACAATCAGATTCCTTCTAGCATTACTGGAAGTAAATATTAAAGGCAACAAGTAAATGTCACACACATATATGTTTTTCTATACAGCAAGTAGCCACAAAAGATTTCGGGAGTATTTATTTAGGTCGATAAACAAACCAATTATGCTCGTTTCCATAAGCAATTCCCATCACTCGCTCGGGTAAATAGTATACTAACTATTTACATACCCCACACCAGAGAGAAAATCTCTGGCGGTATTACATACAAGCAAATTGTCAAAACAATTTTGCATTATATCATAATGCTGTTCATATGAGTGAGCAGAGCAGGAGCATCAGTTCCCAACTGATGATCCATTTTTCTGCAAAAGCGGCCATGGATATCCAACTTAGAGAGTTGAATTGGATCCAAACCATAGGCATATATACACTCGCATCAATAACAAAGAGGCTCGCTTTGAGTAAATTATTTATTGACTAAAGGAATGTAAGAAAATACACACCAATGTGCCATTTCTGAGTGCTGAGACAAAAACTAAGAACAGCATTCCGGGCACCGAATCAATCCGTTCTCATTACATTCCAGGCACCTCTTCAGCAAGTCCTCATCTTCATCAAAAAACTTCCTACTCCCACTACAATTGGTGCAAGGCACGAACCGTTCATCGCCACAGCCATTGCAGACAATCCCGGGTTTCCGAACAGGAAATCCTTCAAGATATTTACCCAATTCACCTATCTCGAAGAGTTGCTTTATCGCCTCGGCCCCTCCTATATGCTTCCCTCTGATGAACACTTGGGGCAAGCTCACATTTCTCTTATGCAAAACACTCTGCAACTCTTTCCTATAAGCTGAGTCCATGGCAATGTCACGCTCATCGACCCAAACCCTAGAACGCCTAAATATCAGCTGGACCGCGTAGCAATCCTCGTACGTCCTCCGGCCTCCGTGCAAGCTCGTCAAGTACACAACGATCCTGTCCTCCGTTCCCGGCAACCGAATCGATGGCAGGCGCTCCGGACCCGTAGATTTTAGCCGCGCCAGCGACGATTGAACCGAATTGGCCTTCTTGGAGGCTTCGAACATGTTGCAGAGCTTCTTGACCTTCCCTTTGATCGTGTTTCCCGCCAAATCGTAGAACTTCTTCATCGACGCGGAGCGATCGAGTGTCGACTGGCGGTAGGGTTTCGGGATCGACGCTCCGGCGTGTAGCGTGTGTGAGCGATTGAACGTTGGCTTGGACTTTCCGGCGAATTCATATTTTTCCTCCAAATTCGACATCGCGGATAGATGAAATTGAATGAAATTTCAGAAACGTAAGATCAAATACCTGAAACGAAATTGTATGATGAACAATCAAGAAAGGATGCAGATGAAGAAGAAGAAAAAAAATACATTTTTTCTCAAGAACTAAGAGAAAGGCTAACAGAAAATTAAATTTGTTACCAGAGAATTAAATGTGTGAGGTTTAGGGTTTCGTTATCGGAAAGCTAAAAGGGACGGCGGTGGTGGTGGTGGTGGCGGTGGAGATGAGAAATGTGGAGATGTTGTATGGGGAAGATATGAAACGTGTGTGGAGTTGACAGCAAAAGATAGGAATCTTCTGGTTTTGTTGTCTGCTTCTTTGGCCTTCAGTCTTTGAAGTCGTCTTTTGCTCGTTCTGTTTACCTACTTATCAAGCAAACTTTATTTTATTTTATTTTCAGAATTTGTGAGTTTCATGTGAGGAGTTATTTATTTCAAAAACATTAATAAATTAAAACAATTTATTTATTTGAAAAGTGGGCCATTTTTAAAAAATGAAGAACATTTTTCATAGAGCAATGAGTTTTTAATTAAATTATCCGTTGGATAAATCAAAAATCTAAGCGCAATTCATTAGAATGTTCGCAAAAGAACTCTTTAGGAGTAAGATTGTTCGTTTTAATTGAAGAGGCAAGATAATGAATTTTTATGAAATATCGTCGCTTCATTAGCATGACTAATTATCATACACTTAAAGTTTGGTTGAATATTTTTTTTCACAAAATTTATTAAGCTTATTTAAGAGAGATTTTTAAAAAATGCATTTTTATTTAATAATCTCAATCAATGACTATTTTAAAGAAAATTTAGTCAATGATCATATAAATGAAATTTGTTAGGCTACTGATGATTTAAAATATTGAAAAATAGATCAATATTTTGTAAAATGATTTTAGGGAAAAGACAAAATGGGAGATTAGAGGTGTGCGTGCGTCTCCACCGCCCGCCTGCTTTGAATGATTTTGATGAGGTGTTGTTTGGTTTCTATGTCATCACCTCTGACATCTAGTTCCAAACGATGCCGTTTTGCTGTTTTGATTTTCAAAATATTACATTATTCATAATTATTATTGAGCCGGTCCGGCCAGATGCTCTTCCAGTTCCAGTGAGCTAAAACTATTTGCAGTTGTAAAATTATACCATCTTCAATGTTATTCTTAGCATATATATTTAGAAAAAACATTAAAATAATTAAAATAGTTGCTCCTTCCTTCAAGTTATCCAAAACTCCAAGCTAGGAACTGAAACCATTTTTTTCGTTATTTAGGACTGTGTCTTTGATCTTTATCTGTATATAAAAATAGAAATTCAATTGATTGCTGAAACATCAAGGCAAGCTTAATTAACTATGATTATTGTAGTCATAAGCAAGCTTGAGTTCAACTATGACTAATCCAACTGAACATATATTAAAATGGAAAGTTGCTCAAGTTGAATTTTATATTTCTTGAATTTCATCACTCTCTTTCTATTTTCTACAGCAGCATATTATTTATTTTGCAACAAATTCATATTTATAATAACCAAACAATTTTAAAAGTATTAAAATATTAGAGAACAAATACTCATATCCAAAGAGTTATTGACAACCACTCTTAAAATAACACTCTGCGCCTACAAATTCATTGAAATGATGCAGATCATAAATTACGAGTTGACGTCAATTTAATGAAAATATAGATCACACACAGTAAGCTAAACCAGAATGAACTGGCCAAAAAAAAAAAAAAACTACTCCTGTAATAACTCCAATGCAAATCTTTAGGTATTGGCATTTTGATTGCCGAACAAATCTCAATGCCAATGATCCAACATAACTTACCTAGGATTGGTTTTTAGGTTCTCAATCTTGCTTTTTGTCATATGATACATGCATCTGCAAACCATTCTACAATCTGATTAGCAGAGAATGCACAGAAAATTATACAGTAACTCTCAGCAAGACAAAGAAACTTATTCTATGCACTGTTGCAAATAAACAAGAAACCTTCTAATGAGACCCGGAAAACAAAATGTACCTGTTAATGAAATGCCAGCTTGAATCATGAAAAGCACCGAAATAATCATCTGTAACAGTGTCGATCTTTAGCTCATCCGTGAATTCTCGGACAGCTACAATATATCTTGCAGAATCAACTACTACAGAGTTCTTTAATTCAGAGACATACTGTTCTAAGAAATTACCACATGCATCTCTAATTCAGAACCCAAAACCTTAAGAAAACAATCCAAAACTTCTGGAGTTCCCATTTGATCCGAGAAAGTTTGATAGATGCACACAAATTGTCAGAAAAATGCTTACATATACAGCTACTTTACTTTGGAGAATGAACTAGAAATGCTAATGCCTTACAAACAGGAAAAGAATTTGCAAATAATTGATTAAACACACAAGTGATGAGTACAATGGAAGTTTGAGGCACTATTCAATGTAAGAATGTGAAAGTACGTAGCTTAAGCAAAATATAGGAGCGGGGAACAGTGGAAGAAGAGGAGATCTGACCGAGGAAGCTCAGGCGAGGAGGACGGAGCAGCGACTCGAGAGGGATTCGCCGGTCGTGGTCTTAGCGGGCTGGGAGTTTATGAGCGAGGGTGGTGGTCAATCACATTATGACCAATCGTTCTATGTCGTACTTGGTTCAGTCCAGTCTTATTAGGCAAGAAAGACGGGTCACTAGGCCTAAACCAAACTAGCTCTAATACCAAGTTAAACTTGACTCAAGCACAAAAGCTTAAACTAATAGGTGGAGAACTCAACTAGTATATCAAGGGGCAACGTACTTCACATTCTCTCGATTTGGGATACATTAACATTATGTAACCGATGTTACCTATGTTTAAACTAAAGTGATTAAAATAAGAGAGTAAAAAACTCTCAGAGGAAATCATATTTCGTCCAGTTGCGTACAGTGCACCACTAGAATAGTCTAAATTCCAAAGATAGCTAACCATATAAATCGTATCAAAAGAAAGAAAGTCCTGTTTTTTGGAAACTAAAATAAGTTTAGAAGTATATGAAACTGTATTAAATGTGCGCCTCCCACTAATTTGGCCGTTCACAGTTCACTCAAATTGAATGAAAAAGCCAAATCGAATGCCACATAAATATTATAAGAAGCAATGAACCAACTACTATAGCTTTAATTTGGGTCTCGTCTTGTATATATCCTCAACAGCAAACAAGCAAGCACAGAGCATGTCAAGAATATAGTCCTTAGGCCACTTAATAAAAAGTGATGAAATGCTTTTCAAGCTACATAAATCCACATTTCAACCTGCCACACTGACTAAATTGAGAATAAAGTGACCAAAAGGATTGTAAATCAACCAAGTCTACCATATACATACATCAACTAGACAGAAGAATATGAATCTAGATATAAACAAGCTCAGACCTCAGAATCATGCATGACACAACACACACTAAATAACACAAGGGATACCTTGTCCATAAATATTTATGGAGCTTTGGATTCTCTTGAGCTTGCTCATCTTCCTTGATGCATGCTCGCCTCAAGCTCATCATAAGCTTTCACTGACTTTGCATCAAAGCTCTCCATAGCATTGAAAATCTGTTTCAGACTCAGATACAGATTGCTAGTACTTGTCACCTGACTATGGTGCACACTCGACAAAGGGGCATGTCCCCTTTCCCCAGTTACCAGAATCATCTTCTTCTCACGTGTTTGCACAATCTTCTGCATCTTTTGCTCCTCTTTCTCCAATATCTTCAATTTTCTCTCCAATTCTTTGTCTACTATTATTCTTTCTAGTGTGTCTTTATTATGCTGTTCTAGAAGCTGATTTATGATAGTGAAAAATCCCTCCATAGCTTCAATTACCTCCTTCTCTGAGAGTTTATCCATGGCTTGTGACCATTCATCACAGATCACAAACACTGGTGGAGCACCAATTCTACCAGGACAGAATGGAACTACACCATCAACAGTTTCTTCGGGTTCGTACAGAAGACATTTTAAAAGCCAACCATTCAACGCTTTAACACAACACCTTTGAACATCAATCCAATTGGAAAAGCTCAGAATCCAGTTTCTAATCTGAAATCTGAGTTGCATTGTGACTTCGAGACATGCATCATTAAGCTTCCCATCACAAGTAATGGCATCTAAAATGTTTGCTTCTGAAATTGCCTGGTGCTGACACCTATGACATTCAAGCATACTTTTCCACATTCCTGATAACCTAAAACATATACAGCATGATTAGGCAACAGTCACAAAGAATAAAATACAAGCATCAACAGGCAACAAGTAAAAATAAACAGCTGTTCTAACTAGCAAATAAAGAATGTCAGATAGAGATTGCATGTTATCTCAGTATAAGTATAATTCTTCCTCTTTATTTACTTCTACATGTTTTAAACCTAGAGGTTCAGAAACTATTTGCAACTAATTAAAGGTCC
This sequence comes from Pelargonium nanum, assembly GCA_036897485.1. Taxonomy (NCBI): domain Eukaryota; kingdom Viridiplantae; phylum Streptophyta; class Magnoliopsida; order Geraniales; family Geraniaceae; genus Pelargonium; species Pelargonium nanum. Next base: position 12,131 of record JAYMTF010000178.1, read on the forward strand.
CATGAATGTCAACATCCTTCTGGTAGTAAAAAATTACAGCATTTTCTCACATAAGTAGCCCTTATCAACTCAAAAGAAACCGGGAAGACCACGTACCCTTGAATTATTTTACTGATCCATGGCCGTAATTCTTCATCCCTCAACTTACTAATTGTAATTGCTAGTTTGTCAACAACTTGAAATGCAATCTTCCTTTTAGTACATATAGTCCTGACTAAAGTTCGTACTGCGTCAACTTTATGAGCTGCCTCGGCACCCTTCTCGTCCAAAAGCTTTAACTGCCTAGACTTCTTCTCATGAATCATGCGCAGCTTTTCCTCTGCCTACAAAACCAGTGGACACCATTTTCACTAACAACTCTTAATTAATATAGTGATTCATTCCAACTCCAGAAGAATCACTTATTTACAAAAAAAATAAAACAAGAAATATCTACACGAGTTCATAAAGAACATAAAAATGGGGAACAAGCTGTGAAGTATGTACACAGTGAACTTATGTTGTACAGATTACATTATATTTGAAGTCAAGGTATATGACTTATGTCGTCATCTAACAAAAGAGGATAATCTATATATACCGTTTAGATTGTTTTACATTCTATTTGTTAAAATGATTCTTCACCTATTCAATGTTGATGATGATGCTTCTGCCTAAGAACCGTTGAGATGTACAGTGAACACTGGGATCTCTAACATTAGAAAAAATGCATAAAGCCAGCAAATTGAATTTAGTGAGCACTGAATGGAGATACATAGGGACATAGCTGATATGATATGGCATCACTGAGTTATAACTTTTGCACAGTAGAGAAAAAGAAGCACAAATATCATTTGGTACTCCTGCTTGGAGAATGGAGATTATGTGGGACAAATGATTGTTATGGGTTTGATCCATTAGAAAAGGACGACTGACAATGGGACTAACAATATACAGTGTGCTAAAACTATCCAGATGTAGATAGTGTAGATGGGACTGGATAAAATCTGGGAACTTACCAGAATTATATAGTCTAGACGGCAGAATGGCACAAGGTATCCATATTTACATGACTATCTAGAACATGAAAACTACCAACAGATAGAATGATGATTACAAGGGTCCCCTTCTAAATTTGTAGCACATGGGTTTTACCATGCATCTTTAACTTCTTTTTATAACCAACCATGAACAATTGAAAATATATGATTAAAGCCAGGAACTGCTTGCAAAGGCTTGTAAATAAAAATTGTGAAATAGATGTATAAACCACCACTACCATGCCCTTCTTACACCTTTCCCAAAAAGAAGCATGGACTATGTTGTCACCTTGTAATGTAGATTTTACTAGACTAACATTTCAGATATGTCGATATTCAGTGAGATTAGGCACCTGCATTTGATCATTCTTGGTGGAGTTCAAGTTGCAAATTCAATCTGAGTAAGTTTCAATTTCATCTACTTTAAGTGATGATTTAGTTAGACAAATGGAGTTAATGATGGACAACTTAAAACATATGCTCATGGACTTGTAAGACCAGAGGATATCAACCCTTCGTCCTCACTGAAATCAACTAAATAATTTACTCTTCTTATATATTAAAAATATATATTTTAAAAAGGGATGCCAAACAAGTATAGAGAAGCAATTCCATTATTCCAATGAGCTAAGAATATAAAAAGCAAAAAGGTGGATAAACAGAAAAAGAACAATAAACTTGAGAAGATAAAGCATACCTTGACTTCATCATATAGCTTCTTTTCCCACATGCATAGCTTCTTTAGAGTGGCGGAGAGATTCCCTGAATTGACCCCCATTTCACCGTCATCATCCAAACCCCAGAATGCAGAGGCAATCTTCTCATTTGGTTGTTTAGACTTGATAGATTCAGAAGATACTTCTGACACAAAATGCAACACCTTGGAAGAAACTGCTCCAAGAGTGACACATTTCAAATTCTATGAACTATAATCCAAATTAATGATACAAATTTAGTCATATGAATGAATTTCATATATACATGATTATTTTAGTTCTTATGAGGATACCATACCTTGATAAACCGAATTTTTATGATGATACCGAAATCTTCCCACATCAAGCAGCTTCAAAACCTCATTCCCTGATTTTGCAGCTTTCTCGAACTGAACCTGTACTTCTCTCAAGACCTCAGAGACACCTGGTGAGCCAATTTCAGTCCCGGATGCAGCTGAATTTTTTGTCTTCTTCGTGGACAACTCATTCTTCACAACCACATTCTTCACAGGTACGTTCTCTGCTTCAGTTTTCTTGCCATTTCGCCCAAATTCTTTCTCCTTTCCCTGATTTTTCTCCACAGCTCGAACTGGTCCATCCTTGGATTCACTGTTCGTAATGTGCGGAACCATTTCGAATTTCTCAAAGGTCTCAAACAAATTCAAAAAATCCCAAGCGGAACTGTTTGGCGCAGGCGGAGGTGGAGGCGACAGCGAACCACCTCCCGAACGCTCCGGGAACGACGGAACACCATAAACAGGCCGCGCAGGATACAAACCATTTGAAAAATCAGAGTATTCAGAATTCTGATTATACGAACTCTGATAAAGACAGCTAATTTGATCGAAAGATCCATACTCTTTCTCTCTATCTTCGTCCTCTGAGTCAGAATTGAACCGAATGTGCGAATCGGAGCTGGAGCTCGAGAGCGAGAGGTCCGGAGAGACTGCCGGCGGAGGAGAAGATTTCGAATCGGAGATTTGATTGAAGAAACGGCTGAGAGTAGGGCCGAGGGCGTCGAGGTAGTTGATATAAGCGATGTGGACATCGGTATGGGCGTAGCTGTGGCGGAGAGCGTCGTCGAGGAAAATGCAGCGGTCACGGCAGAGAGAGACGGCGGGATTGTCGTGAAGCCTGGACGCAGAGCAGCCCATCGCCGCCGACCGGCGTCTCTCGAAACCCTAACTCGACAATCCGGTCAGGCGAGAAACAGTTTTCTTTTCCGGTTCAACAAAATGGCTACAAAATGGGTGCTTTTTTACTTTGGTGCAGATTCTAAGCTGTGAGTATGTGAGGGTTTAAATTTGATAATTTGTGGGATGTGCATTTTGTAGAGAAAGTAATGGCGGGATAGACATAACGTCTCTTTTTTATATTTGGAAACTGTATCAAGCCAACGGTTTCTTTTTATTTTCTTTTTTTCTCATTTATTCCTTGTGCTTTTCTTTTACGAAATCAATCTAATAATGGTAATTTGCAAGTGTAAACTATACACAAATATGTCATGATTGGTAAAGAAAAATGCCAACGGTCGCTTAATTTTTCATATTTCAATTAAGGAAAATACTATAATTCATTTTAGAAAATAAGATTTGAGAGTGCAACTATAATTCATTTTGGCTATAGGAATGTCATGCTACTTTAAAAAATTGCTATGTCGGGTTTCCCTGACTAATTGTTATATATCTAATACACTAGGTTCGGGTGGCCGGGTAGTTTTTCTTTTCTTCGTGCTTGTTCAATGTTCTGTTTGTGACGGGGACATCGAGTGTTCATCATATTCGGGTCAAATTATCACTCATAAATATTACACTTTTTCGTCTTAATGTATTTATCCAAAACAACAAAATCAATGTGACGTTAAGAAAAAAATTCAATTCATACTAATTCACCCTTAAATCTCAACAAAAATGAAAATTTTACACAATTGTTTTAAGATGGTGAGAGCACAAATTTGGAATATAAACCTCAACAAACTATTGTATCACAATATGAAAATCACAAAATTTTATGTTTTCATGTAAATATATGTATTGATGTGTTTTGTTGACTAGGGGATCAAAAAAGCTCTAGAATACGCGTTGTTGTAGGATTATTGTATGCAGACTTTAAGGTTCCATAAAGAGACTTGTAACGCATGAAGGTCTCGTAAGTAGTCATCATGTAGTTTTGAGGTCTCATTATGTGTAGGTGAATGAAACGTTTTAGGGCCTACGAGGAGTGTGAGACCCATATAGTTGTAATTTTGGGCAATGCGATATCACATGTAGAACATTATATACGCAATTTTGAGGAGTCTCAAAATAGGCACGTATATATGTCGTCTACATGAACAAATATTGTAACAAAGATAAGGGGTAAACATTTTGGTTCGTTCTATACTATTTGTTTCCAAATGATGAGTGTCAAGTAATCGTGCAATAAATAGCTGATATTTCATTTGTGTTTGGTAAGATGGAACCGCCAAAAGGTAATAATTAAGGTTGCATTTTCAAACCAAATATGATGTTACTAATGATAGCTCCAGACCATTATCACCTAAAATTTCCACTATATGTTACTTTATAAACCGGTATTAATTATAAGAAGGAGAGTGACACACCCAAGAACATATATATGATGGTGAATTTGAATCTTATGGTACCGCAAAAGTAGGAATATATGTATCCACACTCAGTGAATTAATCCAAATCAGTAAATATTCATATGTACGGATTGTTTAGTTACAATAAGGGACTGGATTAGACTAACATATGTACTGTGATTGTTAAATTATATATGATAACCACTGCGAATAATAAATCGATCAAAAGACACGCTTATTTGAGATATGAGGTGGTAAAACCGTTATAAGGAGATGCCAAAGTATTATAAAACAATGTGAAGTCAAAGGAATGAGGCCACTTTAGCCCATATGAGGTGGTAAAACCGTCATGAGGAGATGCGAGAGTATTATATAACAACATGAAGTCAAAGGAATGAGACTTTAGCCAATATGAGATATCGACTATGACGGGATCCCATTAAGTCATTATATGTGTTTAATTGGAGATCCCGTTAAATAAAATCATATGGGTAAAAATAAGTCATCATTTGATTGTGAAAGCATATATTTAGTCCCTATGATTGAGATGGTGAGTTTGAAACTCTTAATGAGATCAATAATCCTTATACATGAATGATGATGTGTTGTTTGCATAAAACATCCTATGAACTCACCTATAAAAGTGTGGAGTGAAAAAACTACGGTAAGATAACGACTATATAATTTAAAAATGAAACAGCAATACGATTTTGTATGGGTTGCAAGGAGTATTTATTTCCTTGTCCAATGCTTATAAGATGAAGGGTTGATCAGAGGGGTTGCAAAACATGTTAAATGACTGATGATGAGCTCAAATCAGCTGTCAATGGCAATTCTGTTGGGTCAAGAGAATCTAAATTAATTCCATTTTCACATATATAGTCCACCAACAATTGCAGAACTCAACAACAGAATGATTGAATTTCATTATTTATTTTGTTATTTTTCCAGCCCAACTCATATATAACTAACTTCCTGAATATTCATTAATAAGTTCATCTGATGTGATTCTATTCTATCCAACAAACCATGTGCAGATGTGCTTAATTGTTTTTGTGTCTTCGCTGGGGATATATTATTGATCATTAATCACGTGCTTGGCTCGTGATTAACTACTAAACGACACTGATCCCTCCACCCTACATAATTAGGAGATCATTATTCATAAACACTTCCCACTTTACGCATTATTGGCAATGTGTTCTGTATCAACATAATGTGCCTGCTTAATTAATTAGTATTTTAATTTTCATGAAATTTGTCTTAATGTCGCAAATGTACGTACCTTCAGTTCATTATTGACACATAAATTGAAGAAACCAATCATTTATGTTACACATGAATACAAATGTTGGCAAGTGTAATGTCACATGTATTATTAAGAGGCAGGTTTGGTGCTGCTCCGGTAGGATGAAAACAAAAAAAAAAACTTCATGACATGATCTATATACGAGGGAAAGTTATTATGGAAAAATGGAATAGCTTCACAAAATCTTGGAACTGTCGACTTCGGTGACTATTGAAACTCAAATCGTTACACTAATTTTAGCGCATATGAATGTGTTTATAATGAAAACCTTTATCTCATCTTCTATGTTTCACAGTCTTGAACAACTACGGCAATCCTCCTACTATCCGCCTTGATCGTTCAACTCCAATTAGTCATCTCGATTTCAATCACAATTTATGTTTCCCATTCTCAATGTTCCTATTATTGTCTTACTCATTTCCTAGGTGTTTATGGTGTGGCTTTAATTCCAATGATTATAGGTTTTGTTGTGTTTATATGTTCTTCATTGATGTATGTACTTCTAAATATATATATATTTTTTTTTTTGAGAATTTTAATGAATGAGTACTCAATTATTGATAAAGAGAACATAAGAATTTTGCACTAGAGCACATGTTTCTTACCAAGGCTTAACGTTGTAATGTCGGACATTATAACAATTATCGGATTGCGATGGCAGAAAATTGTGTTGCAAAATGTAAATTCCAATCCGCTACAGAAAAAGTTTGTTCGCAAATTCATATTTAGGAACAAACGAGCATGATCCGCAAAGAAACTCACGCAAATTTTTGCAGTGGTGCATGGTAGTCCTTCTGGGCTTCAAATTTGTATCTTTAACTTTCTGGTGCAACCAATTAACTAATAATTTAAGATACACAGCGGTAAAATATCTTATTATGAAATTGTTTTCAATTGAAGACAAAGTAACAAAACAACATGATTTCAATTTGTAATCGTAAGGGTATATATACCAAACATAATAACTGTCTTCCCAACACTCCATTTACAGGAACATCAAGACTGTACACGCTTTAATCTCTGTCCACAGCTGGAAGACGCCGTCACTTTTCTCAATAATTCACGTTTCATTATAAATGACAAAAAATCAATAAAATCACCGCATCAATAAAATCATGTTTCATATATTTTTTTTACTGTGTTACAGAGTTGAGTAATGAAACCCTGGCATTGATCAAGCTCCTAAACACCTTCTCGCTCCCACATTCCAGCTCTTCTATGCAATTCTCCATTTCTCGCATTCTCTTCGAAACCATCCTCACCTCTTCCTCTCCTTTCTTCTTCAGTCCCCGCAAGTTCTCCGCGTCGACTCGCCGGAATTCTTGAATCGTCCACTCCTCCGCCTTCACCTTCTTCGCCTTCAGCCCCGTCCACGACGATTTCTTCTTCGCCGACAACGCAGAGACTCCATTAAAGAGAGCAGTGGACACCATTTTCGTAACCTCGACAACCTCATCGACCACGCTAGCCAACTCGGCGTCACCGACAAGCACAGTCGACACCGATCCGGGAGCCGAATCTCGGCCGATACACCGAATTATATCCGAGACGAGTCTCTCCATCTCCTTGACTATTTTCTTACGAGCCTTCACATGCGACGCTACTTTAGACTCGTCCCTTCTCCTAACCGCCACCTGCGCCGCCGAGTGCTCTTCCTTGAGAGCCAAGACCGAGGACTGGAAGATTCCGTAGACGTCGACGAGGCGGAGGAAATCTTCCAGAACCTTCTCGACCCAGTGAGACTGTCGGCGGAGGGAGTCCTGAGTCTGGGGGAGCTGGAGGATGTCGTCGAGGGAGTGGTGAACCTCCTTGAGGCGGCTGAGGCCGTCGCAGAGCCAAGCGGAGGAGCGGAGCTCCTGCTTGAGGGAGGACCAGGAGGTGTTGAGGCCGTTGATCTGGTCCTTGAGGTGGGAGATCAAGGGGTGGGATCTGCAGGGGAGAGAGATGGATCTGATGTGGTGCGACATCGGAGGTTTCGTTGTCGCCGGACCGCCACGGCTCGGCATTTTGTTGGGGAATGAGAGGGAGCGCTTGAAGACATTTACCATTTGTGAGAAGAGAGAAAATGGAGCAAAAATTGGTTGCGGGTTTTGGGTTTGGTGATGTGTTTGAGAGGATTGGGAGGGTATATATGGAGGAGGAAAAGAGGCGCACGAGGGGTGAGACCTGAGAACTGACAATGGAGGGAACTGGTGAATCCGATAATAAATACAGCTGTCATCACCTAATCACTTCATGTGGGCTGTGATTGTAGCAACTGCCTACTGTAATTACATTGGACTACTTTTTGTGTTTAAAAACTTTTATAGTTTTATTTATTGTACGCGAAATAAGTTGTCACACTGCATGAAAGTCAAATGCATTCAAATTTATTCCATTTATATAATGTGTGAAAAGATCATAACACGGCATATAAATCAAATGTGTTCAAATTCAATCAGTTTATAACATAATGTCTCTTTTTTTGTTAAAGTATTTTTTGTATTTATAGTTTCTTACATGTATTTTCATATATATTTTATATTATTAGTGAAAATATTTATGGTTAACAATGAAAATATTCATTACAAATGTTAATATTTTGTACATTTTTTTATTATAGGTTATCCAAAAAACATTCGCTTGATTTTTTTCTGTGAGATTTAATTTATTACAATAAGTTTTCACAACTTGTTATTGTATAATTCGTCGACGTTTGTACACTAATAATTGTAAGTTGAAACGAAAAACATTGTCATTTTCTTCATTCTTATTGTCATTTTCATTCTAATGCACTTTTGTCTAAATGAATTAAATTGCGTGAATGTGAATCATTTTCAATTCAATTTTTATTTTTATTTTTATTTAAAAAAAATCTGTTACAAGTTATATTTTTCTTGATAAAATGCAAAAAAAATCTCTCTAAATGGATATTTGAATAAAACTTTTATGAATTTTCAAATTTTATTCTCCCGTAATTTTTTAATATAAATATGCACTATTGGAAGGAAAAAGCTTTATAATAATGTAGGACATGCAGGCTTAGCAATCAATTCTATCAGTTAACCATGAACTTGTTCATATGCAAGTGAAGTGGCTTCTTGTTAATATATATTATTGCTACAAATTCCCAACTTTCTCTCCTCCTAATTAAGTCCTACCCAAGTACAATTGGCGCCAAGGTGGTCAGGTGGTGGGGATGTAAGTTACCTACATTTATTACTAAATCACATTTCTGCATAATAAATATTATCATCATCGTTTCTCTCAAAAACAAAAAAAATATTATCATTATCGTCTTTACAATCTTTATAAAACTGATCAACACAGATAATAAAGAATTTAAAGTATCTTCAGTGCTTTAATTACATACCAAATTAACAGATACACAATTAGGCCTTTATTTAATAAAAGAGTAAGCTAAGAAAACGCTCAACATTTTTAGCAGAAAGCCAAGTTGGACAGCTAGACCAGCAGTTGGCTGTTTATGTCAACATGTGGTCTGGTCTGGGTCTCTGATAGGATGGGTTAAGCTACGTCGTATTGTACCTAACAAAATAATGTAACATGGTTGTCACTGCTGCTGGCTCATAAAAACCCATATCTCTGGTTCCCATTGTGTCTGCGACTCTGGTATCATGAACAGCGCATCACTGTCTTTTCATGCACCAATTTCCATTAATCTTAATATGTGGTGTTAATTTATTGGTTAACGCGTGTGGTTAGTAATTAAATTGCCAAGCTAGCTGTATCTTCCCAAGCTCCAAACATTCCCATCATTATTGGAATTGGAGACTCAAAACTGATGCCATACTTGGAAGTCAGAAACAGGATTGCATCAAGATCATCGAATCTTGGAAATATCTGTATGCTCCGTTAAAAGTCAACATAATTAAGGTTTCCAGCTACATATATAAGTTCACTGCAATTTGATTGATCAAGATCCTCGTAGTGAATTTCTTCATATATTTAGTACTTGGAATTTTAAAAGATTAGAAAATCATAAGTTTGAATTGGTTTTTTGTTCATCACTTCACAAACATGAAGAAAAAAAAATAGCCAAAAAAAACTAATAATTTATTACTTTAAATAAGTCTATAACAAAGAAAATATGAAGCTGTAGGCTTGAAAACCAGCTCATCCTAACAAACTTAACAAAAAGATCGAAAATATAACTAACTCGCGGATCACTTGGTTTGTAAACCAACACGCAAACAAAAATCAACTAATATTACTTGTTGATAAAACAAAAACAAAGAATCGACACTAAACTAAGGCATAATAACATTAAACATCACGAATAATCAAATTAAAGACACTAAAATACACTTCATCAACCTGAATAATCAAGTTGAAGACACTATAATTCTCTCATCAACCTAAATATCACAAACAACTGACAACAATTGCACTTGGAGCTTAAAACAACCATGTGAAGGGTTTTACCACTTCTCACCAATGGGGTTCGCCATCTAATCCGGAAGCAAACTCGAAGGATAATTCGAGATCTCCAATCGAACAAATATTACCCTCTTTTCTAAAATAAATGTATTGTTTTAATTATTTTCATTTTTGTCCTAAATTAAGTGTATTGTATTCTTGAGAAAGTTAAATTTGCATGAATTTTTAGTAGAGCACTTATAATAAAACTAGTTAGTAGCCTTTAACCTTATTAGAATACATGATCAAAATGATAAAGGAGAACATACACAACACTTATTAGTTTCTCCTAAACTTCTCTCAAAATAAGTACGTAGAAAACTTATTTTAAAATGGAAAGAATAATATTACGCAAATTGATTTGTATCTAAGATTTTATTATAATTTCAATAAAATTTAACTTATAACGAAATGCTAAATGAATCAAACCACCAAGTCAAATTCAAATTTATTTCTTCTTATAACTAAATCGAATTTGAACTCAAATATACATAAATTCATTGTACGAGCTTTGAAGTGAACTTGGGTCAAGGGCAAAATGTCAAGTATAGACAACCCGAACAATTTCAAAGTTGATTACTCCGTGGGTACGTAATTATTTGAAAACAATGGTTTGTGACTTTGTTCATTTTTGTATGTTATTGTAATGCTTCAAAAAAATATAAAATAACAATCATAAATTTGTAATGTATGCACACGATTCTAAAAATAATAGAAATGATATGGTAGTAGCGGCTTCTGCGAGATATGCTGGATATGGAAGCAGCTCTACTAATTTTCTTCGTTTCATGTATAATTTTCCGTACGGTTCAATACTATAATAATGTTTAAATTCTCATAATTAGTTGCATCAACATGACCACCAAAACTAACCCATCTCATAATCTCACTGCACCGCTGGTTAATTTATTAGCTAATTAATTTGATCTAAATATACGAAACTTGGATCAGCTTTGACTTGCAATATCGAGTCACAATTTAAGAACTTGCTGATAATAATGTTCAATTCGAATAATGATTAATTGACCAATAAAACTTTAAAATCGATTTTTAAATTGAAATGCCAACTCCAACAGTTGAGGATCTAAGCATTTCAGGTGGTCCAAAGTAACAAAATGAATTAAGTATTATCATTTGAGAACCTTTTAGTCGTTGTTCATTACTATTATTAGATGAAACAAAAGCTGATCAAACTGTTCTTGTTAGGTACCAAAAATATTAAAAACACCTTATTGGTTCCAATCATTCCTAAAAATAGCTATCGATGAAACCCACTTGCAAAAACAGCTAACCTAAACGAACATACATCAAATTATATCTTAATTTGAATTAACGTTGGCTTATACAAATGAAATCAAAATTGAGTACACGTGTTAAGTTGAACATGACAGGTAAGTTAGCCAAGAAGCTGTCGAGTGGTGGACGTGAACGTCAAGAAGTATTCGAGCCCAACCATCATTTACTTTCAGAGTTCTATATTCACAATTTAAGCGACAAATCTTAGGTGTTTGTCAGATTTATAATTCTTTAATTTCTTCCTAAATATCTTAATTCTAAGGGTTAAACGGGATATTTTATTTTTCGGTTTAATCCCTAATTATATATTGTTTTGTTTGAGCCATTGTAAATCTTTTTTTGACATTTGTCATTTCAGCATTTGTTAACACATCCTTACGCCACGTCAAATACGGAGTTCACATGTGCATGTCATTTTTTATTCATTTACAGCTAAAACGATACTGTTTTGGCTGTTAGTGATGTAAACAAAAATGAAACAAAATGTTTTGTCTGATGCGACATGCGCACGTGAACGTTGTATCTAATGTGATGTGATGACGTGTCAATAAATGCCGATGTAACACATGAAAACCGACAACAATCAGTGGAGTGAATTTAATTAATAAAAAAATGTATGCAATGACTCAAACAAAACAAATCATAATTATGAGCTAAACCTAATAAAATGTATCGGTACAAACACATGGAAGCATTAAAACACATTGAAGCGTGTGAGAGGATCGATATCGCACTTCCGTGAGTCTCATGTGCAAAATAAAATAGTTACCATAACTATCATACATAAAGGTTTCTCAACATATGAAATAAGAACAATAATTTGGAGGGAAGTTGTATCAGAAGAAGAAAAACTAAACTCAACTTAGGGTGTATTTTAATTAAAATAGAGAGGCAAATTAGGTAAAATGGTTCAGCGGCCCATGAACCCATAGATTGCGTTAAATATTGAAGTTAGCTAGAGAGATAGATTAAGGCTCATAAATAACATATTTCGGCCCAAAACGCCATTAAAATCCATTCCAACACGACAATACATACCTGCCATTGCCAATATGATAACTTTAACGTCAATTAATGGTAATTAAATATGGACCTAACAGCCCCTTAATTTTTCTGAATCAATTATTGCACATAATAGAAAAATAATTAGAAAATGCTCACAGAATTAAAATTGGATCTGTGACTTGAGATCTAAGTTTACAATTGGGTCCAACTTTATAAATAAAGTCAACAGATTTGGTAAACGTTTTCGTACATTGATCATGACGGCAAGCCAACCGTCATATAAATGAATACCCATTGGTTTTCTTTTTCAATTTATCCTTATTGTCTGGAACATTAGCGGAAAATATATGTTACACAAACAACCATATGTGTATCTATTGTAATACATTTTACAACATGCATGGTTTCGAACTATATCTATTACGAGACCGACATGCATGACATGAAAAACAGTGAGATTAAACACGCTTATTTGATGTCATGTTGCAATGCATGTTGAATCGCAATATGTGTGTATATATATATATATGTTCATCATATTAACAACAATTATATGAACTTAATAGTAAATTGTCCACTAACGAGCCAACATACACATTGATGACTTCGTATTCATCCAACGTTTATAAGTACTTGTGTGCCGAATTAAGATCAAAGAAATCGGATTAACTGCATGCCCAAAAATATTACAACAAAATTTGCGGAGAGGAGAAATAGCCAAGACATACAAAAATTATGTAATGTTTTTTTCTTTTCCCTTATCTCCTGTACTATTACTTTCAAAATCAAATTTCTACAAGAAGTACAAAAGAACCCTTTCATTTACTCTCTTTGTACAATATAACCTAAACAACGACGAAAATGTTAAAACTGACTCTACGTGAGCCCAAACCCGAGCCTACAAATCTCAACCGTCGATGGCGCCTCCCACTTCGCCGCCCGATTCTTCAATTCATTAAGGTCATCCACACACTCCTCGAAGCTCAATCGCTTGATCCGCCTCCTCTCCGCCTCTCGCTCCTTCCCGGCCACCCGATCAAAAATTCTCTCCCACCCTCTCTCCCACGCCCCATGCGCATCGCACAGCTCAAGCGTCCCATTCTCCCAGTTCGTCCAGCTCCACCCCCTCGACAGCGACTCCATCACCTCCTCCACGCACGGTCCCCGGCACGCCGCCGTGCACGGCCTGCACTTGGCCCCGCTCAGCGGTCCCGGACTGGCCAGCGTCGCCACCGGAACGCCGAACCTCACCGGCGGGTAGTCGTACTTGCGGTCCGACACGATGCAAAACGGCACCCGTTTCAGCACGTAAGGCACGTGCTTGGTGTGGAGCTGGGCCTTGAAGGCCGTCTCGGAGTTGAGCTGGCTGAACCTGGCCTGGTCGAGCTCCGGGATGAGGGAGAGCCGGGACAGAGCCGCCGTGGAGGAGTTGAGGTCGCCGACGCCGAGGCGGTCGTTGAGGCCGCCGTAGGAGGATCCCGGCGGGACCACGTACTTGCCGGGAACGAAATTGTCGGCGGCGAGCGGGGCGTTCCAGTAGCCGTCGACGCGGGTACGGACTATCCAGTCGTAGGTGATGTTGTGGCTCTCCTGGTGGGCCCGGATCATCGTCAAGCATCCTTCCACCAGGTTGAAGTATTGCAACAAACCCTGCAACCAAAACAATGGATACGTGGTGAGCTTTCATAGACTCGAGGGACCCACAAAATCACTTGGGAATGATCCAGTGCTTCGCCGCCGCCACGTCACAGGAAAAATCTTATCATTTATTTATATATTATATTGATTGAATAAAGGCGATTTGGATTTACACGAAACCAGACCGGTAAGTAACTGTCCATTCATTCGAACTATAGATAACAATTGTGCGGATAGAATCGGATCTGATCAAGATTTTTAAAATTAATCCAAATTCAACATTTAATTTTATAATAATTCTATATCTATAATTATGGTAATTCAATAATTATCCATGTTATGTAACGTAAATCCAGAAAATTAACTCGATTACTTGTAATTGGAAATATATGGCTTCACTTTACAGTAAAGTTGTGAAGTACACAAAAAGTGTAACCTAACAACTTGTCAAAGAAAAATAATAGAAATGGACCAACCAAACACATATTTGCTATGATGTAGAAGGTTGGACACCTAATTGGTATGGTTGTGGTGGTGGTGGTACAACTAACACCTAATCATCAGATATTGTGGTCGTCACGAGAGAAAAATCAACTACGCCACTATAGCTGATTATGTCGAATTTTATTTGCTACCCAAATTCACTAAAATAAAAATAATTAAGAAAAAAAAGAAAAGCATGAGAAACGTGTTACCTGAATGCCATTAGGCGAGTTATGCGCGGTGAGGACTCGGAGCTGCGACTCGGTCTCCGGTATCGGCTCCGGCTTAAAAATCCGAACGCCGGCGAGCTTCGGGGCCGCCTTGAGGAGCCCGAACTTGAAGGCGTTCCGGTCCAAGGGACTGTGAAGGAAAAGGTCGGAATTCGGGTACTCCTTCAGAACGTTCTCGATGATGGACGGTCCGGTGAGCTCGAACCGCCGGGCGCCGCCGACCAAGCAGACCGCCATTCTGGACCGGCGCAACTCGTCCCTCCACGGCTGCGGCCGGCGAGCGGAGGAGGAGTTGAAGGAGGTTATTGGATGTTGAAGGACGGTGCGGTTGAGGAGGAAGGTTTTGAGCGGCGCGAGGGAGGAGAAGGGGTTGGCCGGCGGGGACGAGACGGAGAGGAAGAGGACAAGTGAGACGCAAGGTATTACGAGGAGGAGGAGAAAACGCCGGCAGTCGAGATCGGACGGAAACCACCGCGACGGCGCTCCGGTGGCGGTTTTGCGATGCTGCATCGCTTCGGCTTCCGCGAAACCCATGGACGGAGCGATCTTATAGTTCAAATTGAGTCCAGAGAGGTTAGATGGGGCCGAGGTGGTTGGTTGCGGAGGTCACGATCAGGTCCTGTTTGGTTGGGTTGGTTTGGGGTTGGAGTTTGATAATCTGCTCCGGAGGAAGATGGAACCAACCTTTTGCGTGAGGCCACGCCACATGACACTTCGCTGTAGTGGGAGTAGTTTTGGAGATTTTGAAGGGCAATTGTAAATAGATAGGTTTATAAATGGTGAGTTTTGAGATTCAAGTAAAGTGCCATAATTATGTGACACACAATTGAATTTATGTATTGCATATATTGCCAAAAATAGAAGAAAAAATAGGTGTCTTTGCTGCATTGTTTCGTTTACTTTAATGAATTTATCAAGCAATCGATTTGTCAATTGGTTATAGTTTAAGTAATTAGGAAAATGAGGTTGATTGTAACTAAAAAAAGAGTAGTAAAAAAAAAAAGTTGGACTAGCTAGAATGTTTAAAAATTGCATTGTCCTTTTTTTTTTCTTTTGAAAAGTTAGACAATTTGTTTTTGATTAAACAACTTTTTATTTGATATTATGTTTTGTCCGTTGAAACCAATTCTCTAAATTTTCAACTCAATTACTAACTATAGAAATATAATTATCGATCTTATGAGACTATTATTTTGAACTATTGTGATTTTACGAGAAAGTTTGATTCGATAACTCTGTGTTTATTTGTCAAAAAGAATTTTTTTTTGCGCTTACCACGTAACTACTTTGACCTTTCCCACCATCAAGAGATCAACATTATTTCTCGAGTCTCCAACCTTTCCCTCCTCTTCTCAAGATTTTTAGTATTCCACTGTGTTCTTAATATATTCAAAACAATATGTTAACTAATTAGACAACGATAAATTAGCAATTAATTACTCCTTAGATTATTGAAGGAAATTAGTAATATGTACATTCTTGCCACCTTTTGCTGACCAGCAGCTTATTCTTGTTCAAAATAATTGACGATTTTGGAATTTGATCATTTGACCATTCCCTTTCTCATCTAGAAAATACTGTGCTCAATTTAACCAAAACATGCATACTAGTTTATTTATCACATGGCCTTTCATACAATACAAGGGAAGTTTCTAATTGTTTTCCGATTATCACTTTATATATTAGCGTGCAAGTGCCACCATGCAATATATACAACTGTATATATTTATAAGGAGCTCACTTGTTTCAGAAAAAAGAGAAGAAAAAAAGGAGCTCACTAAATAGTGAAACCATACAAGAATGATAAATTTACGGAAATTAGTCTAAGTTGAAGGTGGAAATATGGGTTTTGGGATGGGTTTAGATAGTTTTATTTGCTCGGAATGAAATGGGCTTACCCTATGCAATCAGCTGGCTCGAAAGAATGGTAGGTTTGTTTAAGTTGAGAGTGACCGACCGCGGGTTGAAGTTGTGTCTCAAGTTTAAACTTTAAATTATACGTCACCAGAGCCAACCAAATTTTCGGTAGAATTGTTTTATACTATCTGAACCTTTAAATTTTAGAGACAGATTTCAAATGCCTATGGAATCAAGTAAAGAAAATGTCAATTAGGCCTAATTAAGGAGCCACAAGCTGCATGCACATCTTGGCAAATAGCTCGTTCGTTCAAGGGACCACTTGAGTCGAAATAGATTAGAAAATTTTGACTTGATTTAAATGTCATTAAGTTTGTAGAATAGGGACAAGTCGTGGGAGGATGATTAAAGTTACCCGATAAACTCCCTAAAGCTATTGCTATATTTGGTCTTATAAAGTCCCAATTAGTCATTTCATTTATTTGGTTTACCTCTGCTTATTGGACATAGAGAGTTTAAGGGTGTAAGAAAAGTTGTATAATGTGTGACTCAACAACTATAAGTTTTTTTTTTTTTTGAAGGGCAACAACTATAAGTTAAAAAGAGAATGTATAATACAGGTTTGACTTCATTTAATTTAGAATAATTCAAATGCACGAGAAGATACGTCTTACTTATATTTTTATTTATACTCATGTTTTAAGAGAGGAAAGAAATTTCGAAGCCACTTCCATATCTCCTGTTTTGAACTATATTACGAAAATGCATCTAGGACAACATACTGTCTGACATTCATATTAATTTTGCATCTACTAAACATAATTTTTTTAGGTTAAATAGAACATAATTTATTTGTCTGAAGACACTTAAATTATAAACTTAAATAACAATTGTAAGTTCTTACTTTGTGCTATTGAAAGCTATTTCATAATTTTATTTTGGGGCTGGAAATGAAAATTTCAACACATGATTGAGTTGCACAATAAAATAGCCTCTCTTTTTTATTTCATTCAACTATTCAAGTAATGAGAGTGGAATTCAGTATGTTGAGGAGTTATTTTAAAGATCTCAGGCCCATTTAAGTGGCCCATACCGGCCCGGTGAAGATAGTCCAGTCCAGTGACCATTCCGTTGCCGATTACATGTCCGTCTCTCCGACTATTTTCAACCCATTTTGGCGTCAACTACCGTTGATTTGGAGGAAGCTCAGATCGGTAGCTCGGATTATGAAATCGAGAATGCAAGGAGACGCATCAGGCATGGGCTATGGTCTCAAATACCAGGTCTGAAACACCAAGCCCTAATCGTCCGTCTCCTCAATTTTCAGTTTCTCAAACCTCTCTCCTTTTCCAGGCTCGATGCATTGCACACGTCAAAGCCGACACAGATCACACCAGCTTTCTCGCCGGCACGCTCAGCCTGAAAGAAGAAAATGAGGTCCATTCACTGTCATTTTCTTCAATTTATCGCTCAATTGATGTTTCTGTTCTCGTAATTCTGAAATCTTCCAGGTGCATTTGATCAGAGTGGCCTCAGGTGGCACTGGACTCGTCTGTGAGGGTCTGTTCTCGTATCCGAATGAGATTTTCGGATCTCTCATCCTGTCCCCATGACCAGCGCAACTTCTCCACAGTCTTCTCTACCGGTAAGCCCTAAATTCTGGTAGCTTGAATCGTATTTCTGCAACATGACGGTTTTTTACTCGTGATTTTGTGCCATCTTTTTGTATTGATGGCGAATCTTATGGTGCAGCAATATGGCAGATCCCTGAGTTGTATGGCCAGTGGAATTCTCCTCAGTTGGAACAGATTGCTTCCCTTGATGGACATGTTGGTAAGGTTAATTGGTGAGTCTTTGTATTTTACTAGCTATAATGAGTTCAATTACCCTTAGTAGCCAAACCAGTAACCATGTGTTGTTTATAATGACTGTTAACTTAATTAGAATCTCTACATCTTATGATTATAATTAAAACTACGGGAAGAGTTAGAAGTATCCAAACATTTATATTGTATCTGGGGCAGCTACACTTAGACAATCGATTAATTACTCATCCTATGCTTATGAGTTTGCCAAGTCTGTTATGTACTGTTATCTTGTGGTGATGATATGTTACGTTGTG
The DNA here is from genome assembly GCA_036897485.1 of Pelargonium nanum. NCBI lineage: Eukaryota > Viridiplantae > Streptophyta > Magnoliopsida > Geraniales > Geraniaceae > Pelargonium > Pelargonium nanum. The sequence goes on from JAYMTF010000178.1 coordinate 30,809, forward strand.
ATAAATTGAAGAAAATGAATTTGAAGTTTGAATAAATTTATAGAAAAATCAGTGGACCTATTGAAATGTGATGGAAAGTTTATCAGTCTTATGCTTGTGAATGTCCATCTAGCATCTCTTCCTATTAGAATGCTACCATTGTTACAGGTTACTGCAGAGGATGAATCGATCTGGGATACACGTATGGGACCTTAGGATGGTTCAAAAACCTATCGAAGAGCTCCCTGGACACACACTGGTAAGTGGCAAGGTAACATATTTGTCTATCTACTTTTGCTTTTCAGGTCTCTTTCATTTGCATTCTATATGATAAACTCCATTATGTGCCTTGTTATCATTTTTTGTAATAAACTTTGGTGTTTTATCTTACTTGTTTGAGTGGCTTGTATGATTATTGACAGGCCATGGGCTATTAAGTTTAACCCTGAGTACAATGATCTGATTTTGGTTCTCTCTCTCACTCGCGCGCACACACACATTCATGCATCCTATGGAAGTGTGTTTGAGCATCTTTGTACAGATTTATGACGTGCATGTGCTCATTTATGTGAGGAACGTTGGCTCAAATATTTTACTTAAGCTTATAGAAAAGAAGTCGTGATGAGCCTGTAGATTAGATTTCCATATTCATGTTGGCGAGTTTGTCCTCATGAGAGGTTATTAATCTAAAATAGCCCCTCTTTCTTCTAGTCATATCATCACTCTTTTTTACAGAGTATTGGGAATATATTTTCTTATTATAGGATCATATTGTGTATGTATGAGCTTATTAGTATCCCTGCTATTAAAGAGGATGCAACCAATGTAAGGTTTATGACTCACACTCCTAAAATCTAATGAAAAAAATAAGAAATATTGAAATCCAATTCAGTTTTGCCCATATGGAGTATTATAAAAACGAATGGAACTAGTCCAATTTCATAGGAAATAAGGTTAGGTTCATAATTTCTATCAACATGTTGTTGAATGTACCAATGAGATTAAACATTGCTTTTTATTCTAGTCATTATAATGACTAATAATTTTCTGACAGAAGGTCAGCTGTTGCAGAGTGCTGGAACAGACTCAACTGTCAATTTGTGGTTAACTTCTCCAACTAGCAGTGATGAGAAAACATCTGAGAGATCTTTTCCTTTCCCAGGATGTTCCAGAAATTCAATATTATTTGTTATTTCATATTCTGCTAGAATCTCTTAATGCTCCTAGCAGTCTGGCTGAGTCACCAACCCAGACTAATCAGTTACTTAACTCATACAGTGACTAAGAAGATAGTGTTTATGGTATCCACTGCAACTTTGGTTTTGTATACCCTTGAGTTGCTAATTAAACATACCAAAATCAACCTGTTCATGTTTTAACTAACAGGTCTTGCTTGGAGTTCTTGTGAGCCTTGGATCTTTGCCTCATTATCCTATGATGGGAGGGTAAGAACTTCAATAGTCTATCTTTGAAACCGGAGGAAGTTTTTATTCTTAATCTTCTAGAAGAGGGAAGGTTTTAAGACATTCTAGACCAATATGTTAATTTGCTCAGCCCTTTCTTCACTTGTCAATGGCACCGTAATTTTTATGCTAGAACTTGTCACGGGGTCTGCTGGTACCTTTTTCATTTATTCTTCAATCAGGTTTAAATATGCATTAGATGCCTCGTCTGTCCATGTGATATAAACCGGCAAATGTTGTCGTTAATTTGCCGAGCACAGTGCTCAGTTTAGACTCAAAACTGTGCCAAAGGAACACACATTTTTTGCTTGGCTGTCCACCCAAAAACTGAAATCACCACTGGCAATATAGAGCAGACTACAAATCCCACTTGGCATTTCTGCTGGAAAGCTTACTATGAACTCACTTTTCTCTGTTTTCCCCATGCTTTTGCAGGTAGTTGTAGAATCTGAGAAGCTATATATCACCAAAAAATGAAGTTAAAAATGCTGGATATAAGATTCTCCTCGTCATTCTTTTGGTCTATGCCTATGTCCACATGCTCGTTATTGCGATGAATACTACATGCGCTCTATGTAAACTGGATAATGTATTTCGTTCATGGCTTGAAATGCAAGGTTCGATTCGATGACTTTGCACGAAACATTAGCTTCACACTTCAAAATTGTGATTTTAATGAAAAATTATTCAGAAAACAATGTTTAATGTTGTTGTATTTGATTCTTCCTCTGTTTCTACCAAACTGATTAGTTTCAAAATCTCTTTCAGTTTGAGTCGTAGATGATAGTATAAGGTAAGGTGATCCATTCATTGTCCGTACAAATAGATAGACAGGACAGCTTTGCTCACACCTCAAATTTATCATTTGTTTATGTTTTAGATCCTTTTCGCTTTATGATATAAGTGACATCGAGCTTATCCAAACCGACGGTGACAAGATGAGTCAGATACTACACAAATGTTTGAAATGTGCCTCACAGTTGAGTTTCCTGGTTCAAATGCTGACTCAGCTTCTATTTTTGCTTTTCACGTGGCACTCTCACCCACCACGAACGCTACTGCCACGTGCCGCATGACACATAAGCCTCCACGTCAGTGGCCATGAGTTATCAGCATCTCATGGTGAACAGGTGCTGCCAAGTCAACTAGTTGACACGTGGTGCGACACTAGAGAAGAAGAAGAGAGAAACATAGTACGAGTGTGGTTGGATAAGGCGAAAAGGACACGTGCTTTGTTGTGTCGGCTCTTGGGCAGTCACTTGGTGCCACGTAAAATAGAGCATAGATTCTGATCTGTTGAGTAGGATTAGGAAGATACGCTTCATGTGGAACTCAACTGGCAGCCAACTATACTATACTTTACATGGATCTCCACATAAATACATATTCTTTTTTTTTTTTTGTAAAGCGGTCGATATTTATAAATATTTTTATTGACCCAAGGGGTCAATTACGGAGATTCTCATATATATTTCTGGGGTCCATTTAATAACACAACAAAATTAATTTAAGTAACATATTTTTTTTTTACAGGAAGTAACATAAATTTTAGTTAAAAGTCTCTCAAATTTAACAACAAATATTCTAGTTTCTTATCATGATATATATCAAATCATTTTTAGATTATGTTTAATCTAAATTTGAATTAGATTGCATATCTTTAACAACCCAGTAGTTGAAAAAAGAAGACTCAAAATTGACATTATGTTGAAAATAAATACTATTTATTTTTAAAATTAAATTAAAAAGAAGATTAAGGAAAACTTTTAAAATTAAAAAACAAACCTCCAAGATAGCTAAAGTTGATTATGCTTTTGCCACATGGGTTCAACTTGGAAGTTGGTACTTTAAAATTAAGTTTAATCATGTGCTAAACATGACTAAAATAATTGTAACAAAAATTAAAAAAAATATTTGTTGGGCCCTGAAGTGACAAGTACAGGACCCATGAACGATCAGATCCAACCCGACCGCAGGAGTGAACAGACGGCTGATTTCGCGACACGTGGAGGGCCCATAGAGGAACATTGTATAGAGAAAACAGGAGAGTGGGGCCGCCTCCTGCTCACGTGTAATGATTAAATCCCGGGATTCGCAGCCATTGCCGAAGAACCACCACCGATCTCATCTCTCTCTTCGCTCTCTCTTTCAAAACTCAAATTTTCTCTTGACTCTCAGTCAAATGTTCCTCAACAAATATTCTTCCGATATTTTCTCTTCTTCTTCTTCGTCTTCTCCCATTGCTGCATTGCTCAATTTCTCTATTTCTACATCTCCATTCTTCTAAAACTCTCAGGTTTCTGCTTCCTATATCTCTGCTCTCTGCTACGCCCATTCCACTTCCATCTTCTTCTTCTTGTTTTTCGGATGGCATTTTCGTGAAACTCTCCCTCTCTGGCCATGGCTGCGACTTCTAGAGGTTTTCCGGCTCACTTTGATTTGAAGCTCCGTGAACTCCACAATAGCAATGTGCTGAAGCAGCAGCTGCGACGGAGGAGAGTGAGAATCGCCGCTGCTGATCGAGTCGGGGCGGGGTGTCGAATCGCCTGCTGCTGCTCCGACTCGGTGGTTCCGATTCGGGGAGCATCTCCGCGGAAGACGGTGGAGAAGGTCGAGGAATGGCGCAAGAGGAGCCCTCGCCGTGCTAGAGTTCAGGCTACTCCTGCGATGCCCTTTCCTTCTCCTCAGTATGTCTCTCTCGCTATTGATGCTACTGGATTTTCTGTGTGTACTGTGTCTGGTTCTTCACTTCGTATTTAGCTTTGATTTATTTGTTTTTATTGAAATGCTGGATGGATTGATCTGCTGAATTTAGTAGAAATGTCTAGAACTCTCAGCTCAAAGTGTTTTAGTTACTGTGTTAGCAATGAGCAGTGGCACTTTTAATCATTCGTATGGAAATAGTATTGGGCTAGATATTGGCTTCAGCGAAGCTGGGATCTATGGATACTGTATTGTATTTTTCTCAGTGATGAAATATATTTGGAGCTAGGAGCAGCTGCTGCAAATGAATTTGAATTGTTTAGGGGATCGCTTAGTAGGTTGCATGACAAGCGTGGGTTGATTGTGTCTTTATGTTTTGAGTTCAGTGCCAGCCTCCAAAATGTGTCCTTAATGAGCTATAGTTCTGGGCATGAACATAGTGATAATTTGAATTGGTGAAAAGAATTCAGTTATGTAAATTAGTTTGGTAGTTTCTTTTATGTTAAATCAACTGATGACCATCTGGGTTAGCTGATGCACAAGTGTGAACTGGTTCCCCAAAAGGTTTTGATGCCACTTAAACAGTTGCCATTATTTTTACCAAATATGATATGACTATACTCTCACAAAGTGGTGGCGGGCACCAGATTGCAATTTGTGAACTTAGCTCCCAGAATTATGAGTACTTTTTAGGATATTGCTAGCACAACCTACTTTGGTAGTGTTTGAATTAGAATTTTTTGTTAGGAATGGGAATCAAGAATAAGAATGGGAATGAGATTCTCATTGTTCATGTTTGGATTATTTATTGGTCATGAGAATGGCTCTGGAATGGGAATCTCTTTTCTATTCCCATTTCAATTTTTTTTTTAATCCAAACTCTACCTTGCAATATAAGAGGGATGAATAATTACCGTTTGGATTATTTATTGGTCATGAGAATGGCTCTGGAATAGGAATCTCTTTTCTATTCCCATTTCAATTTTTTTTTAATCCAAACTCTACCTTGCAATATAAGAGGGATGAATAATTACCGTTTTGTGCTTTTTGAGGGTTCTCTACTACCAGTATAAAATTGCATTTTCCAGCCCTCAGGCTTCTTTGAATCTACTAGGTAGACAGTATATTTCAAATAAATAACTGAACCGTATTTAGCCACTACAAAATGTGATCTTCACTAAGCTTATCATGTTGCTTCACATTGTGATTGATACAGATCCCATTTTGCTTCCAAACAAGAAAAGTTCTATCCTCGCTGTACCCCTACACCTTCTGGTCCACAGTCCCGTGATACTCCACCAAAAAGAGGTAATTTGTGTTACCTTAGTGTATATGTTGGTAAAAAAATCTTGGTCTAGATGATGTTAAATTGCAGATCTGGTATGGAATACTATCAGTTCAAGCATTAGATTATCTATATTGGCAATGCATCATTCCTAATTCTATGTTTACTGGTTCTCAAGATACCGGTATTGCAAATGAGAAGGACTGGGGCATCAACTTATTAAATGAACATGTTAATGAATCTGGTACAAATGAAGATGGCAGTACCTGGTATCGAGAAAGTGGGGAGAACCTGGGCGAAAATGGATACAGATGTAGATGGGCAAGGATGGGTGGCCAATACCATGATGGTTCCTCAGAATGGAAAGAAACGGTATAAATCTTTCATCTCATTTAATTTTTTAAAGTTAAAGTATTGCTGATATTGGGACATTTGAACCTTTTTATGCTACTAATCACGTGTCATTAACTTTGTAAAATGTTCCTACATTGACATTGTTCTCATAACACCATTAAGTATCATCCCAGGTGGATGTATTAATTGGATTTGTTGATCTCATTGACAGTGGTGGGAGAAGAGTGACTGGACCGGATACAAAGAGTTAGGTATATTACACCTCATTTACTAGATGTTATGATCAGTATGGACCATTTATTATAATTTTTTGATTTATGAAAAATCATGTTAAATCTTATATCTTTGTAACGAATCTGGCTGTAATTATTATTCATTGATCTTGCGAACTGAGAATTTTCCTGATTTTGATTTTTCTATTCTCATATTGTTTTCTTGACTTCTTGCACTGGTTTCATGCTTGTACTAAATAAGTAATGTTTTGGTACTACCACATAAACATACAACGAAGGATATCCAAGAACAGATAAAAAATATTGTAGGTAAGAAAAATCCTACCAATGCTTTTGTCTAAAATATATTTTGACCTCATACTATAAAATAGTTTTTGGGTCGTTAAAGATTTCATGGCATTCAGAAAGCTTGATGTGATCATGGAATCCCCATGGATAACATTAGAAGGGGCTGACTTCAAAACAGAAACTCCTACTCTTATCATTTTGCTTTATATGAATTAACAGATGAATATAATTTCTCTCCACAGTTATATTGTTATGTTCTCTCTCTAGCTTTTATTGGATTAATAAATTATAACTCTTAATGAAGAAAAAGGGCTTTTAAAACTTGGAAAAGAAAAGAATGATGGATAGAAATAATTTAAAAAATTGTTTTGGTTTATGTACTTGTTTTAATGTGTAGGTCGCATATGAATAGGATAAATGTGTGTTGTATTTTTTTTGTTGGAGTTTTACTAGGAATAATTTGAGATGGATATCATATGCAATACGAATGATCTATTTCCTGTTTATATTTATCAATATGCACAACACAATATATGTTTCCACTCAGTTATGTGGTACTCTTAACACAATGCATATTCTCATTAGTTTAAGTTAATAGGTGTGGAAAAATCTGGAAGAAATGCTGAAGGGGATTCATGGTGGGAGACTTGGAATGAAGTGCTTCATCAAGATGAGTGGAGGTCCTTACTTCATAATTGTAGACTTGATAACTGTTGATGGCTTGATTTCTTTTTCACAAACTTCTATTAAACTTCATCATTATTATGAATTGCAGTAATCTAGCAAGGATAGAAAGGAGTGCGCAGAAACAAGCAAAATCTGGCACTGAGAATGCTGGATGGCATGAAAAATGGTAACCTAATTTCATTCCTTCAAAGATTGTATTTACTTCCAAAATATGTGAGCAACAAGGGAGTAACTATTTTACGTTGACAATATATTCATTTTCTATGCAGGTGGGAGAAGTATGATGCTAAAGGATGGACCGAGAAAGGGGCACACAAATATGGTAGACTGAATGAACAGTCATGGTGGGAGAAGTGGGGAGAGCACTATGATGGAAGGGGATCTGTTCTCAAATGGTTTTCTTTTACCCCCTTTCAAATTAATCTGAGTAAAATTTTGCTTTGTGGATTGCTTTATAAATGAGAAAAACAAAAACAAAAACAATGCCAGATTGATCTTTTGGCTGCAACTGGAAAGTCTTGTTGGGGCAATAGATTTGGACTCCTCGTCTTCCATTAAATGTTCAAGGACCTAGTAATTTAGGTATAGTGTGGTGCTATATATTATATGTGTGCACGCACGCACGCGCAGCCACAACAGGCGATACATTGTTATTTGTCTGCCATTTAGTAATTAGTTGGATAGACAGGTATGGAACATAAACATGCTGTGTGGATTTATGAGGGGATTGTGATAGTTTTCATAATTAATTTGTCTTTCTTGTCTTGATAGTATTAGTGCTTTGGAAATATTTAATAGATCACCCAAAGTGTTATGTTTTCTTAGTATTTTTTGTTAAACACGTTGAGAGTTGCACTAATATTCCTTTTCTTACTCCTCAGGACAGATAAATGGGCTGAGACTGAACTCGGAACAAAATGGGGAGACAAGTGGGAAGAGAAATTTTTTGCTGGCATAGGTTCACGTCAAGGGGAAACATGGCATGTATCTCCCAGTGGCGAACGTATGATACATCCTTCTATTAGTTAAGAAAATGTTTCATTTACCCTTCATTTTCTTCTGTGGTTAATATAATCTTTGTTCTCTGATGGCCATTTTACGTTTCTTATGTTACCAGTCATGAACCATCATATTAGGAGTTTATCTTGCGGCAACCAGCTAACTTATATTCATATTTGCACACCTTGAAACTCCAAACAGAAACATCGAATTTCTACCGCCCTATATGGTTACAGTACTATACTAAGATCCATGCAAATATTCCCCCTCAAGATCCCGAAAATCCTTAATTGGGCAGATTTCTTCATACATGCATGTGATTTTCTTTTCTATTAGCATATATCTTGTTTAACCATATTGATACTTTGACATGGCGTCCTGGTTTTACTTTAAGCAGCTTAAGAGGTATGAAATTACTAAGAACTTGTCTTTTCTCATGTTCAGGATGGTCAAGGACATGGGGAGAAGAGCATTTTGGAAATGGGTAATGAAAATCAACTTCCATAACCCTTTCAGACTAGTGATTTTTTTTTTTTTAATTTCAAAATGGTATACCATGCCAAGAGGGAAGTTTTTAGCTTTACTTGCTGATATGGATGGGTAGGACTATCTTTTGTGTACAAGTCTTTTTGTATTGTACTGTATGCTGGACTACAAACCCGTTTTCCTTCTATCTTTTGCAGTAAAGTGCACAAATATGGGAAGAGTACAACAGGTGAAAGCTGGGATATTGTCGTGGATGAAGAAACCTACTACGAGTATGTTTTGCTATTTTACCTTAACTGGTTATATAACGAATTGAAATCGGGGTTCCACTGACATTATCGATTCAAACAAAAATTTGATGTGGCGTCATGTTTGTGTTTCAGGGCTGAACCTCATTATGGGTGGGCGGATGTTGTGGGTGATTCAAGCCAGTTGCTATCTATCAAACCTCTGGATAGGCCACCTGGTGTCTTCCCAAATATGGACTTCGGGTCATCCTTATCATCTTCAGATGATGACGACCCGTCAGGTTTGCCTCCCCCTTCAGAATAAAGAGCTGCTTTTGAGGCTGCTCCATAGTTTGCTTTAGATGGTTTACAATATTATTGGAACTCAATTAGATTTGTTGGAACTTTTGTAACAGAATATCGTGATTTACTGTTCAATTGATTCATTCTTTCGATTTAGGAAGAGCTTCTGTTCCGGGTTTAAATTATAAGTGTTGAAGATTATATAATCATTGGTGTGAATATTAACCCCCCAAAAACATTGGAAGGAGCAATCAGTAAAATAGATGATTGTAATGTGATATGTAAACTGCTGATTGTGTATATGGTGCAATGGCCAAATGACTACGTAATTTTATTGTCATTTAAAGTAAATGATTTGAATATTTTGAATTCGGAGATTAGTGTTTATCCCTGAAGGCAAATTAAGAGATGTTTTCAAAATTTAATGTAATATGTACGGCAGGAATCGAAGCAATAAGATGCATATTCAAAATCAAGCAACTATCAGGATGACATCTTCATGCATGTTATTCAATTACTTAAATATTACTGCTTACAAAAAAAATTACTTAAATATTACTATTTCATAATGATAGATGACACTATAAATTTTTATCCATCCACACCTTAATGAATTTGTAGAAGCAGACCAATATACAAATGAAAAGACTACTCTATCACTCCGACCCTGCCTGCCTCCACTGTGCCCACTCGATCATCACCACTTTCCAGCCCATAAAAAACTCTGCCCAAACCAGTGCTTCTCGGACCGCCCATCCCTGTCTCCCTGACTTCCATAACCGCTGGTCTCACCCCCTGACCTGCCCCTAATCAATCAACCCATTGACAGACCTTCCATGCTCGAATACGAGAAGCAATTGCAATTGAAATTTGTACCTATTTTGTTGCAGGCGTTTAAATACCCTAAAGTTCTCGTTAGTAATGTCAAATGCATTAGCGCTCACAAATTAAGAATTATAAACATCTAAAACTCTTCACAAATAAGGCCCCTTCAAAGAAAAATATACCTACTTTATGCTTACTGACCCAAGACATTCCTGTGTTGCAGAAAACCCTAGTTTTCAAAACCCTTGTCGGAACCGAACTTCACTCTGAGAAAGGCTTATATCACATATACCCATACTTGTACAAGGATCTTGGCTAAATGAAACTCAAAACCAGCTCCAGCTCAACTCAGCTCAGTCTGTATGAGACTGTGGGTAACAAAAAATAACACTAGTCTATCTCTCTATCCCAGAGGTTTTATATACAATAAGAACCAGAATAAACAACTTCTAACAGATTTTCGGTAGAGCTGGTTATGCAAAATAATTTATTGGAAAAAATGGTCATCTTCAATTAGGTCAATGCCGCTTTGTTTAGTCTGATAGCATCTCCTCTAACTCCGGCTCCTCGGGGGAGGTGACTGCATCATAGTCCAAACCTGTTACATTGATTGAAGCTGTGTCCCGTAGGCCGATTTGGTCTTCATCATCATCCTGATCACCCATTTCTGGCTCATCCTCCACATCCCCATCTTCTACTTCAACATTTCTTGTCGGATTATTATCCTTGCCAAATTTTCTAGGCCCAGAATTACTCCTTTTCTTCGCCTCAGAATCTTCGCAAATGCATGTAGATGGATTCTCGTGAAACTCACCTCTTCCTGGCCTCACCTCATTTGGCTCTCCCATAAAACCTCTTTGGTAACTACGGACTTTAGATGCATATTCTTCTGCTGTCATGTTAGCTTGGTTTAAGGACAGCCGATATAGTTTCTTTGCATTTGGGCGAATTGTAGGTTTGTGCCCAAAATATCTCCTGCCACAGACTTGACAAGTTACTTGGCAGTCACAAGCAAATGGGTAATGAATCAAAGAATGTCAAGATTTCATACCTCCGTCCAGCTAATATTTTGGCCATATTGCCATTGTTATTTGTCACAAATACATCACTTTCATCACAGACAATGAAGTCAAGCGCAGCCATTCTAGAAGAAAATGAAGCAAATGGCTCCAGTTCTTGCTTGCTTGCTAAGGTATCTTTTGAATATAGATTTGGGAAGAGAGCTTTTAGGGGCGCCAATGTCTCTTCTCCTCCATAAACATCGCCAGATGCCACATAGATGTTAACATCTTCGCCATATCCTAATGCTCTCAGCATCAGACCAACTTCTTTTGGAGTGAGCGGGCATCTTCCTTGCCTCCTTGCCTTTTCAGGATTGCTCAACTGCCGATCAATACAATAAAAAACTCAAATTTCATATGCTATATACTACCCTTGTAAGGCATATGTCAAACTTAATAGGTATCTTTCAGTAGCATTTATTCTAAAACACTGAACCTGCAGCAGCTGTTCCAAAATGGTAATACCACCATTCAAGACAGTTATTATTATTATTATTATTGTATTTTTAGATTTGGTATCCCAATCCTATATGAACAGTGACTAATTGGCATGATTTCATGAGCAATAAGACATACATGTAAAGTTTTCCACCTCCTTCGTATTGCACCTAATTCTTCCCTTTCTTTGTCCCCTCCACCATAATAGCATCCCGAGAATGCAAGCATATCAGGTTCAAATCTGTAACAGTAACCCCAACATTAAGAAGTTATACATAGCGTTCCCTATAATACCAGCTTCTTGAATGTAAAGATAAATATTTGGACAAAATAATGCAAGGAATATATATTTTATGTCTATGCACCCTAAACACCCTATCATCAGATATAAAATATCTACTTGTACAATAATGTTGATATTTTGAACTTTTGAATGGTTACAGCATGACAGATATGCTCAATCATACAGGCCAAAACTTCACATGCTTGTGCAAATGTGTGTGTCTGATGGTGCATATGCACACAATGGACGTCCATTAGCACATGTAAGTAGCGTGCACAACAATCCTTGCAAATATATGCATTCGCGTGTGTTTGCACCATTAAGTCAATGAAGTGCTTGCTTTGATAAAATTACATCAGTAAAGTAGATATTCAATTAATGAGACTACCTCAAGTGCAAGGCAATGAAGTGCTTGCTTCTCATCCTCATTCGATCAACAAGCTTTCTACCCATCTCGAGTATATGATCCGTAAACTTTAAAGCATGATAATTAACTCTACATCTCAACTTTTGCAAATCTGTATCTAACTTATTTGCAAGTCTGTAGTCAAACTTCCCAAGCTGAACAGCCTGTCACAAAATAGCACCATCATGCTTGGGATTATATTCAAGGACAAATAATGCCATGCTGAACGGCTTATCTACAAAATAGGTTACTTCTACAACATATTGATCAATCACAAATGTCCGCTTGAAAATTTTCAAGCTAGGGACCAAATAAAGGGAAGAACATGTTTCGAATTGAAAATAACACAGGGCAAACGAAAAGAACTCTATTATAATTTGATAAGCATACTTAGAGTTTAAATGGCTCAAAGCTCCTCAAAGACAATGTAACTTATATCAGTCTATACCTTATCAAACTCCTTCAGAGACTACATCATTTGCTTTATCACTTTGGGTATTCATCATAAATCCACAACATATCACTCTGAAGACAGATTTGTAAATGCATTTTTTTGAACTAATTAAAAAGTTGAATTCATCTGATGTGTGCAATCTATAACAAATGGCTCAATAGGCATATGATTACAACGGCAGTAGAGTGCTATTGTGTGCATGTGTCTGTGTGTATAGCTCTATTAAGATTATGCCGTTACACATGGGAAACATCAAGCAATAAAATATAACCAGGGACTAGCTACACAAAATAAATAATTAAAGAACAACAATTTAAAAGAGAAAAAGGTTACAAATTCCTGCATCAATCTCTTGGGTTTGTAAAAGCAATCTATACAAGATTAAGAGGACTGAAAACTTACATGCCTTTTCTGTAGCACTGGTAATACCCGAGTTTGATAGCATCTTTCACTACACTTTCTTGGAACACGCATACTAACTGGATTCCAAGTTTTCCCTTTCTTTTTTGGTAGCTCCTTTATTATTTTAACATCTTTTGATAGAAATGATATAAACCAATCTACATCAAAGATCTCTGAGAAGTTACTGCACAGGTTAGGAACTGTCAATAGACACGGTATGAAATGAATACATGCTCAGAATTCACTTCTAATATTTGAAAAGAAAGATGTCATAACAGAATAATCCATATAGTTAACAAAAGTGGTGAAGTCTATGTTCTTTCCATGACTAACCTAGCATCCTTCCAAAAGGACGCCTGATCAAGCTTTGGAACAACAAGTGTAGCATTCAAAATACGAGCAGCAACAACAGCATCTGTTATCTGCCAATGATAGAAGCTAATCAGCATTGACAAATAACATCCTCAGCTATTCTGCAATAGAGAAGCAGCTCAACAAAAATACAATGGCCTGAAAAGATATATCAGAACGAAGATAAGCAGGATAAATATGTGCCGCTTAATTACAGTGAAAGCTCTTGTACTCTTTGGATCCTTTTTATCTACCTCAAAGGGGCTTTTGTGATCATTTTGATATCTTGCCACAGGCAATCTTACGTAAATTTTGGGCTAAGCTGCGAGCTGTGAACAACAGTCTGCTCCACCATTCGGAAGATTAGGGAAAAAATATGGTTGCCAAGCAATCATAAACACATAGTAGAGTCTGTGAGGAATCTTAACCATAAGAAACAATTAAAACAGGGTCTCTAAAACAACATGTTGACACACATGCAAGGGGATCTAGCAGTGAGCACTATGTCCTTGAATTAATGAAGAGCATCTCCCCTAAATCTGATTCAGGCGGTATTAGTATTGTTTATAAAACAACAGATAATTTCCTTGCCTGTCCTCATTAGGACTTCAATACTAGTTAATGTTGTTTGTTCAATGTGTTGATTGCTTTCATGAACTTCCATATTGACACAATGAAGATAATAACTAAACCCATTAAGAGTCCCTACTTAGGTAATAAGTTTTCTTGTAGTTAATGTATATTATATACAAGTCCAGAAAATTACCCCAGTTCTTTGTTGGTTCAGCCCTCCACTGGTTACAATCACCAAGTAGCGATTAGGTTGTGTAATAGCTGCAGCTTCTGCCATATGAAGCAACACAGTTAAAATCAGAACTATATTTCCCAGCAAAACCAAATGAAAAGGTAATTGTACAATCTGAAGTGAACATCAAACGCTACAGAGCTCCAAGCTTCATGGACACAAATTAAGCAGAGACTATCAACATCAGATCTATGAATTTTAAATTTAATGGAATCTATTGGTAATAAATAAACAAAAAACGCACTTGCAAACTTATTGCTAGCATTGCTGCAACCGTGGTAAAACTTGGCATTCCTCGAGCTCCATATGTCATGCTTTGGCCTTGCTCCTCCACCTTCCTAATGCTCAAAAACCAGAAACCTCCATTAGAAGAACCAAAGATCCAAAAAGAAGGTAACGAAAAGAGACCTAAAATCAAACGCACAAACATGTGAGCCCTAACCTGAATCTTAAGCTGCCTATTCGAGGACTGCCGACAATCACAGAAAACGACCATAATCAATCGACCAAAAAAACACACACAAATGCTTAAAACAACAGAAGACACGGAGGAGGACAGAACGAAAAGAAAAAAAAAATGAAAGTACCAAAGAGGAGTGGCGGCCCTGATCGTAATCGGCAGGATGTGGAGCGAGGGAGGAGATGAGAGATAGGATGATGAGAACAGCGCCGAAGAAGGCGAGAATAACTGAAATCAGTAAGCGTCTCCGGCGGTAGATATGGCGCCGGCGCCGGTGAGAAGCCATGTGGCGGAGATGACGAAGATGCGCGCTCTGTCCTTTGCCTCTATAGCAAGGAACTGATAGTAGTTACTGTAGAGAGAGAATTAGAGAATGGATCTGGATTGATTGCTTGAGCAATGAGTAGAGAGCAAAGAGTGAATGGTGGATAGAGACAACGATCGAGCCTGAGGTGATCGTGATTCGATAACCAACCTGACAATTTAGCTGTTTATTTTTTAATTTATATTAAAATATGAATTTCTGTGCCCGGAGTGGAGAGAGGAAATTGATGGTGTCCTATGTTACACCACCGTGCACGTGCAGTGCACACACACCGCCCAGTTGGTGCCTCCTCAGCAATATACCGGCCCCGGCTGTTCCACTTTTTCACTTTTTCTTCGTCCGTTTTGGATAAATAGAGGACACACCAATATTAGAAACAATAAATTTTTTGTCGAGACTGATTTTGGAATATCTATTTGAAATATGATATTCGTCCCAAATTTTGTAGCTCGTAATGCAATGATTTATTTGACACTCAATGTTCGAAATTAAGCTTAAATGAATAATAACTTTTTCAGGAAAAAAAAATTAACCGCGAAACTACGCTAATATCACTTTCTCTTATTTATTGACACATAATCATACATTTTGTTGGACAATATTTGAGGCATATGACATTACTTTTAACTAACTGAGTGTATTGAAAATAAATTAATCGTAAAACTAGTTGCCTCCGCTCTGCAAACTTTAAACTATTTTAGCAAGTGAGACCACAATTTGTTATATGCAAATCTAAGAGACTGTCGCCGCTCTTAGAATCAAGAGTAGCCGTTACCATACAAAAAACCTTGTCCGACCCTCCAAACGGTAGAGAGAAAACGAAAAATCCTAACAAAACATTGAAAACCAAAACCAATTACAAATATTTATACTAGTAAAAACTACTAATTACACTCGTTTAAAATCTATCTTTCGGCATGTTTGAAATATCAAATTTTGTATATAAATAATTATTACTTTTAAATATTTTTGAAACATAATAATATATTTTTCTTGAAAAGTTATGAAATTGATATGATAATCACTCAAATTACAAAATAAAAAAATGTTCATTATTTTTATCACTTAAAAGTACAAGTACAAAACAATTATAATCACTTACTGAGTTTGAGTTTGGGTTTGTCCCTAATATCTAACCCTCTTATTTTGTCGTCTGTGTTTGATTTCAACATCGAAGCATATAGCTCGTACTTTGTTAGAGAATAAAAATGGCGGACAATGGACCGTCAATGGCAGAGGATATGGTGGAGTCTCTTGTCTTTCTTCGCCAACAGTGTATATACATCAAAATATAAAAATATAATTAAATTATTTTATGAATTCATTAAAATAATAAAATAAAGTAATCTCAGTTTTGAAACATTTCTTATGTTAGTGGTTGGTGATGCATTCCAGGAGAATCTTCTTAAACCTGAGAGACCTTATTGTTTATAGGGGGAGGACACCAATGATACGATCGATGACATTTACAATAGTTTTTGTGTTTTGAGTTTTTCATTGTATTGGAATAGATGAAAAATGTTTGGAAATCATTATATATGATCTTATTGACATTTTTTTCCGAAGAAGTTTTAATGACATTTCTTAATGACGATAGTGAATTTAGTTGTTAAAGTTTGATCAAATCATTTAAGCAATGTTTCATTTGATATTTTAATCAATATCATACTTAGGGCTTGTTTGTTAACTCAACTTCACCTCCAGTAAGTCACGGTAAGTGTCGGTAAGTAGGTGATGAAAACTTAAC